>CABHPR010134188.1:17084-42682 GCA_902168415.1 Peromyscus melanophrys | reverse complement strand
TGACACCACACCTGTATTCTCTCCACTAAACTTCACCAAATAGTAAATGCTTAGTTCATTTTAAAATAAAACCTAGTTCAATTCACTTAACTTTTTTTTCAGGTATATAAAATGTTAATAACAGTTCATTTTAGAATCTTAGGGATAGAAACAGGTTTGTTTAATAGTTTTTACAACATGATGATGGGAGAATATAGAAAGTCTACAGATAATTGACATTTTGTAACATTAAGATAAACATTTGCATTTAGTGTATTTCTTAATTCTATTTAAACCAAACTAATGAATACTTTGTAATTATTTACACTTATTTTTGGTTATCAAAATGTTTTTTCCAAACTGTAACTGATTTGACGGTTGGATCTGCACATTTCTAAGGACCTCAGACTACTATTACTGCTGTCAAATTCTTAATTCCTCCTTTTGTATAAGAGAAACATCGTAAAGGGCCACTTAAGATGATTTCTTGAAATTTGGAAAGAAGAGGGAAGTATTATTTGCATGCTCATAGCAACGAAAAGCTGAAGATAATGCACTTAGTATTGTTAGTATTAGATAGGGTGAAGGTCAACACCATCTTAAGGGAATAGGAATACTTACTGTGTGACAGATACTAGTTTATATTTTTCTGATTCAGATGTTTAAATGATTTTATTTGTAGTTCATTTGATTAACATATCTGAAAAATAATTCCATTACCCATGCTAATTCTTTCTGGTGGAATGTGCTTTTTTAAAAAAGCTGTGTGCCTATACAGCATTGTAAATGGCAAATTGAATTGACATTAAAATTACTTGTGTGTCAAATTCAAAACCGCAGTGCTTAATGGGAACATACTGGCTGACAAAAGTATCAGAAGTCTTATTCAGAATCTTATTTTTCATTTTTTAATTACTCATGAAGTTCAAAGTATGAGTATATGTCCTACATTAATTCAATCTTTCCTTTTGCATGGGTTTTGTAATACAGTATAAAACTAAGCTGAATTGACATAAATCTGTCTTCAGAAGATATTTAGCATTAATGGAAATAATTATTCTATTTCTTTCCAGAATGTCGTGATAAATTGTGAATTGAGCATAATTCATCACAGTGTTTCTTCCCTCTTAATAATGAGACAAAGAAACACCATGATGAAGTCAGTTTCCATTATTCAGCTTTCTTTAGACATTTTACCACATTATGAGCTCCAACAGGGAAATCATTATCTTTCTTATAAGGAAAAAATGAGGCCCATATTTCAAAAATTTAAAATGTCTGTCCTGGGAGATCAGTGTACTTACTTGTCTGTGCTTTCACAAGCACCATTACTCTTAGCTGTAACTCATTTTTGAAAGGCCAACAATGAGGTAGAATAATGTTTACCAGATTTAACCTCATTCATTTTAGTGGTTAGATGAATCCATTGAATGTGTGTAAAGGAGATGAATATGTCCATTCAAAAAAGTATTACAATAGATTCCATGTAGAAATTTCTGTTCACACTTAGTCATATTTATTACCATGACTTTGAGAGGCTTAAATACTATGCTTATTAACAATAAGCATTAGGTGTCAAACAATAGCAGCAATGCATATGTAATGACAAGTTAATGCAAGGTCTGTATGAACTTTAGAGTACATTCATCTTGATTTTGTGGAGTTAAGAACAATGCAAACCCTTTTTCTGGCACATACAAACACACCATGAAGGATTACTTATGACCACAGTTTGGGTATCATAGTTGCTATGCTCTACTACTCAGATATTTTTGTGGGGACTGACTTTTTAATTTTTTTATCAGTTCAGAAAGTTAGCCAGGAAGTGACTTCAGTTGCTAGTCTTTTCCTGGACTTATTATCATGTAAAGATTGCTGTCTTACCCTAAGCTATTTCACTCTTGAAGGTCAGAGAAGAAGTCAAGATATCTGCCAGACACTTTTGGGTGTTTAAACTATCATAGTAATAGTTGGAAATACAAATCTAGTGCACATATTAAGTGATGCTAATGTTGTTAATTGGATGCAGTCCAAAACAGAGGAATCTTTGGCTAATGGGCAAGTGATCTTGTCTCACATGCCCTTTGTGTTAGCTTTTGGCATACCTTAATTATCATGCAGACTCTTATGATTCTGTAACAAGACCATGATGTCATTAAAAGAATATGATGAGCCAAATAAAGTATTAAGTCAAAGTTTGGTTCACAGATATATCAGCTCAGTACAACTCTGCTAATACATACTCTGGAAGTGAAATAGAAAGAGGACACTTCTTATCATTAGGTCACTTACTTTGAGGGGAGACAATAATATCTTTTGGTTAGAATACATATGGACTCACAAGCAGTAATGAAAGGCAAGGATATTAAATCAGGAATGGAATGGAAGACTCAAGAAAATGCTAATGGATTTGGGAGTAGGCTGAAGACACAATTGTTATTATTTTATTCTAGGAATGCCCATCACAGAACACCCAAGAATGAAATATTACCAAACAACATGGACAGCTAATGTGTGATGCCATGTGCTGTCAGCCAGCCCGGTGCTGATGTAAGGGACCATGAATGGAAGGTCCCATGTGTATGATGGAGCCTGAGCTTGTCTAACAGAATGGACCCCTTACTCCAAGCCTGGCATATTTATGTTTGTTCTTCAACTTCCAACGTGTCAGAATAAGGTTAACCTTGCACTTCCAAAGAACATCAGATCCTGATACCTGAATGTTGCAACATTAACACCCTGAGGTAGCAATTTATTTATTTTATTTTTAAGATTTATTTTATTTATGTGTGGGTATATGTGTTTGTGGATTTTCCATTTGATTTAAGTGCAAGGCAAGAAGGGGCTGTCATATCCCCAATAACTGGAGTCACAGATAATTGTGACCAGCCTAACATGGGTATTTGGAAACAAATGTGGGTCCTGTGTAAGAGCAGTGAGCATTCAGAGTCATTTCTCTAGCCCCCTAGGTACCAATTTAACCTCATACACATAATTATCATCTTCTTTGTAGCAGAGTGTCCGTCAACACCATTACTAGAGGCCTTGAAGAGTTGTATATGCAGTAATTATGAATCCATGCAACACCCGACTATTGGGCCCACTCTGCAAGAAAATAAATGTAGCATGATTGAAAGACAGGATGTTTGGACCCTAACAGTCAGTCCACCATTTAGAAACTGCTTGCATACTAAAGTGCTCAAAGACACTTTTGTAGGTGCAACTAATGCACAGGGGCTCCATGAAGTAAAGCAATTATTCTCAGCAGATTAACAGCTATTGTACTATGCAGTTTCCCCCTACAGATAAAATCCTGAAATCTAGTAGAAAAAATGGCCTGTGTATTAATCCCCTTCCCACCTCCAGAAAACCACTTTCCGAATTTATAATTTCTTACTTTGCAACTCCAGACACTTGAAATCTTATATTTCAAAAAGGGTAGGCTTGCATTGTGAAGATCCTAAAGTATATTAAACATAAAGTAAAGCTGACAGCCATGAAGGTTATTTGTGGCCTGAAGCTTTCCTGTGTTCTGCAGCCACTTGGTCCTAAACAAACATATAGAGGCTTGTTATTACAAACTGTCTGGTCTGTGGCTCAGGCTAATTGCTAACTAGCTCTTACATCTTAAATTAACCCATTTCTATTCATCTATCTATTGCTACAAGGCTGTGACATTACTGGTCTGGCATCTTGCTCCTTGAGTGGCTAGATTCCTTCTCCCTGTAGCTCTCTTGTATTCCCCACCTGGCTGTCTCCTGTCTTATTGTAGGCCTGAACAGCTTATTTATTAACCAACAGTAGCAACACATATTCACAGCATATGGAAAGACCATCCCATAGCAGTTATCCTGCTAAAAGAAGAACAGGAAAGAAGAATCATATTCCTTGGGTGAGGCTGGGATGATTGACAATCACTGTCTTCAGGAAGTAGGACTGCTATTGTACAATGATGATAGGGAAGGCTCCTTAGTATCCATGGAAATCAACTGAGTGCCCCAAAGGATTCATTTATTCAGTTTTCTTAAAAAATGAACAGATGCAGAAGATTTAGCTTGAGAAAACCATGCTAACCACAGACTTGGGTTTCCCGGGGAAAACGATTTGGCTCACTTCACCAAATAAGGAGTCTCATCCAATAGAAGTATCAATCATCTCAAGGAGAGGAGAATTAGAATAGACAGGACAGTAGGCTGAGTATTAGCTGCAGCCTTGTGTACAACATCAGAAGCTGTAGCTTGTTCCATTAAGCTTCTTCTCTGTGGTTCCTTTTAGGAAAAGAAATCCAACAGGGTCCTATTAAAATAACTTACAAAACTTACTTGAAAGAAGTGAATCCTTGAATCATTTGGCATGATTTCCTGTGACACTCAACTCTGCTTCTCAAATTGTTGTCAGCCAATGAATTTTAACTGCCAGTCTCCGAGTAGTATCTTTGGCTAAAAAAATTATTAGTCCTGATCAAGGGCACTTCATGTACCCTAAGGGCAACTAGATGGTAGTGACTGGTCAGTGTATTGGTCTCAGCTCAGGATATTTTAGAAGGATCCTTCCTTCCTTGGTAGTTATCTGAGGTCAACTGAGACTGAGCTACTACTTGAGTTTCTCTATCCAACCACATCTGCTCCATCCTTCCAACACAAATATTGCTTATAAGAATTCTTCATGATATTATACTTGCATGCTTATCCATTCTATGTTCCACATATTGGTCTGTAGAAATGAATACTCATATCAACATCTAGATTGTGAGGATTATAACACTACTAGCCCTTGAAAAAAAAAAACAGGTTCTTCTCTGCTTTGGTTTTCTTCTGAACATGCACCAACGGAGAAGTTATGCAGCATCTTTCAGGCCAATAAGACCTAAGACGATAACATACATTTTGGCCATATGCACTTTCGGCTTAATTCTTTCTTCTAAAGTTATTTTTCAGCAGAGTTTTGTATGTTTACACAGCAAATATGCTATTTTAGTCCTATTTTTGGTTATTTACTTGAAATTCTTCCCATACTCTTTATTATTATTGATTTACTAATTGTGTTTATGTTGCTTTTCTGAATATCATAATGTACTTCTATGTGCATGTAAAGTAACTTAAAGAACAACTAAGTGATTTCTGTTTTCATGATCAGTGAGGTAAGAGTGTGAATATATAGATCACAGAAGAATGAGATTTGGCTTACTTGGCACTGTGTTGATATGCAAACCTATAAAAATTGTGCTAAGTAATTTTGGCTTATTAAGAGATAGTTTCTTAAAATTAATGTGTCTCAAGATATTTAATGCCAAACTTTTACTTTAAAATCAGATAACTGAGAGGGTGTCTGAACTGGCCTACTTTGGAGATCAGATGAGTGAATACCCTAATTGTCATCATAGAGCCCTCATCCAGTGATTGATGGAAGCAGATGCAGAGATTCATGGCCAGGCGCCAGGCTGAGCTCCAGGAGTCCAATCGATGATAGAGAAGAGGGATTCTATGAGCAAGGGACATCGAGATCATGATGGGAAAATGTACAGAGACAACCAGACAAACTAGTGGAAATGCATGTACAGTGGACCAATAGCTGTGGAGTCCCCATGGTACTGGACTAGGCCCTCTGGATAGGTGAGACAGTTGTTTAGCTCAAACTGTTTAGGGGACCCCCAGGCCGTGGGATCAGGATCTGTCCCTGGTGCATGATCTGGCTTTTTGGAGCCTAGTGCCTATGGTGGGACACTTTGCACAGCCTTGGTACAGGGAGGAGGGGACTGGACCTTCCTCAGCTGAATGTACCAGGCTCGGCTGATTCCCCATGGGAGATCTTGCCTTGGAGGAGGTGGGAATGGGGGATGGACTGGGGGACAAGGCTGGGGGGTGAGAGGAGGGAGGAGAGGGGGATCTGTGGTTGATATGTAAAATGAATAGAAGATTTCTTAATAATAATAAAAAACCAAAACAAAAGATGAAAGTTGGGAGTACTTTGTGACACATTTTAAAATTTCCATGTATAATTTTGATTGGGGTACCTCTGTGAAAGTAACATGGTTCATTCAGAAATAAATCCTCAAAGAAGTTTCCTGTTATGGAGGTCATCTAGAGCTGAGCAGCAGGATTTTAAGTTCAAACATTCCTAACCCAATTTCTGGGTATATATAGTTCCAACCCCGACTGAGGTTAGGAAGGAGTCTGTAAAAACTACAAAGGAGAATCAGTTTTCTACTTTACAAATGCAAATTAAAAATACACCAAATGTCCTTTGCCTACAAAAGCTTCTCAGTTTCAATAGGGAGAAACAGAGTGCTAGGGAAGTTCCTAAGAATCCACAAGGATGACCCACCATAGACTACTGGCAATTGTTGAGAGGGTGTCTGAACTGGCCTACTCTGGTGATCAGATGGCTGAATACCCTAAATGTTATCATAGAGCCATCCTCCAGTGACTGATGGAAGCAGGTGCAGAGATCCATGGTCAGATGCTAGGCCGAGCTCCAGGAGTTCAATCGATGAGAGAAAGGAGGGATTCTATGAGCAAGGGACATCGAGATCATGATGGGAAAATGTACAGCGAAAACTAGCCAAACTAGTGGAAACACATGTACTGCGGACTAATAGCTGAGGAGCCCTGATGGTACTGGACTAGGCCCTCTGAATAGGCAAGACAGTTGTTTAGCTTAAACTGTTTAAGGGGTCCCCAGGCAGTGGGATCGGAACCTGTCCTTAGTGCATGAGCTGGCTTTTTGGAGCCCAGTGCCTATGGTGCAATACTTGCACAGCCTTGGTGCAGGGAGGAGGGGCTTGGACCTGCCTCAGCTTAATGTACCAGGCTCTGCTGATTCCCCATGGGAGACCTTGCCTTGGAGGAAGTGGGAATGGGAGCTGGGTTGGGGGGAAGACTGGGAGGTGGGAGGAGGGAGGAGAGGGGAATCTGTGGTTGGTATGTAAAATGAATAGAAAAACCTCTTAATAATAATAATAATAATAATAATAATAATAATAATAAAATGTAAAATACATCTTGAAAGAACTAAACAACAGTCAAGCAAAGAAATTAAATAGAAACAAAGATGGGCTATTATTCAAGGTAGACATTTGGAGTTGAATATGTTTGCACTTTGCCAAGGTTACTGTTCTTGAAAATTTCTCTAAGGCTAATCATTCAAACTGAAAGTATAAATAGTGCATAAACTGGTTCTTCACTATAGCAAATCTTTCAAATTTTTCTTTATTTTAAAAAATGTAAAAATTTGATAAACAGCTCCTTATTTCCATGTTTTAGAAATCCAGTACCTATCTTTCCTAAGTAGTAGACATGCATGTTAGAGATTAGATAATGAGTACAAACTGATTTAGAAATGGTAAATAGTATACAAATTAAATTGTCAACAGGTATGTAATATATATGTGCACATATATATATATTTATATATACATGTATATAGTTTTTGTTCTACAAGCAAATAATATGATAGTAAAAGCACAATGATTCAATTCTACACAACAGACCAAGGGAAAATTTGTAATATTTATTTATAATAACAATAATAATAATAATATTGGGTTTTATTAGATGTTATATTACTTGCTATGCTATACCCTCAGTCATATAAGATTTATAATAAAATAATACATGATGACTATATAATGTTTTGTTGTAAAATGCAACAGTCATTCTCATGAACTTGACTTGAGGCTAAGACACTGGTAGCACAGATAAGTTTCTTTTTCCGCTTTCAAGATGCACAATTTGGCAGGGAAACATAAGTATCAGACTTGTTCTTGAAACCATTTGTATTCTGAGTGAAGAACTAACCTATACTTTGCTGTAAGTTCCTTGTTTAATATGTTTACTCTGTTTTAAACTCACAGATGTGCTTTGGGGTGTCTTTCTGTGTGCTGTGAATATGTGTTGCTCTCATTGGTTGATAATAAGGCTGTTTGGCCGATGGCGAGGCAGAATAAGGTTAGGTGGTACATTCAAACTGGAGACAGAGGTGATGAGGGGTGGAGTTGGGAGACATTGCAAACTGCTGCCAGGGGATGCAAGATGTGACAGAACAGGTAATGCCATGAAGCCATGTGGCAAACACAGATTAACAGGAATGGGCTGCATTAAGTTATAAGAGTTGGTTAATAATGAGCCTGAGCCATAGACCATACAGTTTCTGATTACTATTAAGCCTGTGAGTAATCATTTTATAAGCAGCTGTGGGACCTCAGGTGGGAGAGGTTTGTCTGTACAGTGGGGCTAGGCGGGACCAAGAAACTTCTCCCTACACATATGTGTAATTTACAAAGGTCAACACTGCCTCCTGGAAACTGTCCCTAAGGACTGAGTTTACCTGTGTTAGTTTTCTTTCTTCCTTCATACATACATTACCCTGGGAAACCTGTATACATTGTAAAGTCAGAATTCTAAACATCACTGCAAGTTTTTTAAATTAAATCCTGAATAACCTACCAAAATTTTGATTACTGGATTACATTTTTAAAATTAAATTTCAAATTTGTTTTCAATACCAAGATTTACTTCATACATTATTTTTTAATCATATTCATCCCTGTAGAAAACTGACTATTCCCTCTGCCACCAGGTAGCAATTGCAAATAGCTTCTTGGTTAGGGGTAGTACACCCCCCATGGTCAGTCTGAGAGCCCCTTTGACTTGATCTTGTGCAGGTCTTGTGCATGCTTCCACAGCCTCTATGAGTTCATATGTGCATCATTCCTGTTCTATCTGCAAGACCCTGTTTCCTTGGAGTCATCCATCACCTCTGGCTCTTACAGTCTTCCTGTCTTCCCTTCTTCACTGATTCCTGAGCCTTGAGGGGAGAAGTTTGATGGAGATATCCCCCTTAGGACTCAGTGTTCCAGAGTCTCTCACTCTCTGCCTAGTAATTATTGTTTTTTAAATGCTGGTATATATACTTTCAATTTTTTTCCTTTCTAGAATAAACCTCAAATTTACTTGAAAATATGAAATAAAATGATTTAAATGAGCAGGTTTTTTCTTAACTAAAAAGAACTTGCAGTGAACAAAAGGAAGGATTCTGTATCAAGGGGCAAGTCCATAATTCTACATAATTATGAATCAAGAGGAGAGATAATGGCTTGGGAATTGGAAGTTCAAGGCAAACCTGGAGTACACAACAAGATGAGAAGGAGAGAGGGGGGAGGGAGGGAGAAAAAGAGAGAGAGAGAGAGAGAGAGAGAGAGAGAGAGAACTGGTGATAACTAAATAATTAGCACATTTATTTTGTTTTCTGGCTTCCCTTAGTCTCTTTCAAAGTTAATGTTGCCATTGATTTTTAACATACTTTTCTCTCCTACTATTCTGATTTCTTCTATGAAGAGACAGAGGAAATACGTAACTATCTCAGAAGAGAATGAAATAAAAACTTCACCAATGAACATGGCAAAATGGATAGAGAAAAGCCTATCAGGCCTCAACCCTCAGAAAGAACTATAGGCAGCTGAGGAACTGAGGAACTCAAATGGTGGCCTTTCTCAGGGAAGAGGACATCAATTGGTTACCCAGTCCAAATAGTCAGCCCTGAAAACATACCTGCAGAAAGTATTATTCATAGCAAACAGGCTATATTCGAGATTATGGAGTTATATGAATAAATGCATGCAACAGCAATTAGTGAACAAAAAGGGCATGAATTTGAAGAATAGTAGAGAGATAAGTTGAATGGTTTTGATGGATAACAGGGAGGAGATGAATGCTGTAATTAAGTTAAAATCCCCCGCCCCCCTAAATTTAAAAGGCAAAACAAACAGAAAAAAAGTCATTTTGACATGGAGGCTCTAAGTCTTCCCCTAGTGTGCATCTCTGTCAGAAAACTTTTTTTGTTTTTGTTGTTGTTGTTGTTTTTATTTGTGGAAGAGATGAGTAGGATTCAAAATAATTTAAAAGGTTGCACTTCTGAAGATAGAAGACATAGATACAAGGTTTTAATGAGGTTATTATGTCCCAAACATAGTCAACTTTGTTCTACCACTCGCCTAAATTCATAGAGAGTCTGGATTTATAGAGAAATGAATTATAATGGGGTGAGCAAGTATTTCCAGAACATGAGATATTCAAAGCACCTGCCCTGTTAGCTGTTGGCTTTTAGGAATCTGAGATGCTCAGACTTATATCTTTTAATTTCCTGTAACTTGTCATCATTTCAGTAATTTACAAAATTCCACACCCCAAAAAACTCCCAGAAATCAATCATATAAATAATTTCTCCTGATTCTGAAACACTATCCCTGTAGCTATTGTAAGAGTTTCGTGGGTACTATTTTCTGGATAATATATTCACAAAAGAAACAAGCTTTCCTAACTACTACAATTACAGTATAGGTAATACAAGAAAAGTGAAAAGAAGATATTTTATTGATATAAGTAGTATCCACATAAAAGACATTTTCAAAGTTCAGTTCTATCAAGAGACAAAGACTGGGATTTAAACCACATACTAAGTTTGAAACTAATTTATAAATTAGGAGTAACCAAAAGTAACTTTCATAAAAGTTTTGTAGAGGTAGATGGAAAAAATTAACCCCCTCAAAGAAAGGTGGAATTAAATGGATTCCCTTGGGCACTGGAGAAAAATACAGTTCCCCAGATAATATATAAAATATATTAGCTCTTTATAAGTCTGGGTTACAATTTATAATTCCCCTTTCCTCCTCCATGCCAAATATGATGAGAATTAAATTTATGTCTGGCCTGGGTAGATAATATACAGTATTGAACCTGTAGAACAGAAAGGAAAAGTTCCATAAACTGGAGTAATCTATTTAAAACCGTTTCATAAAACATGAATTTGCAACAAAAAAACACACACAGCATTTGAAGAAACAAATCAATATGAGCAAGGGCAGAAAAAGCAGACACCGCAAGAGTGATGATTAGGCTGTTATACATGAAAATGTAAAGTAAGTATTTTAGAATGCTTAAGAAAATGTTAGTGTTCAAAGAATACTGATACAAGGAACAATTTAAAATTCATTTTAATAAAAAATAGAATTCCCCAGTAGAAAAGGTCTGTGTAATGCTTAAAAGAATAAATGAGGTAGCCATTGAAAATTAGTGAAGCAGAAAAACTGTATTTGTGGAAACAGAATAGCAAGATACTATCAAGAGATTATGTCAAAAATATGGATGAGAAAAAATAGCCCTGGAAAATAGAGAATAAAGTTTAATGGAGAAATTCTGCATTAGAATGTTTAAAAACTGAGAAGGAGGAAGGAAGGAAAGAAAGAAGAAAGAAAAAGAGGGAGGGAGGGAGGGAAGAAAGTGCATAAAACACAAACACCATGAGAAAAGTCTTACAATAAATGAATGAGTTTTCCCTTATAAACTGTTTATTTCTCAGCAATGAAAGTTAAACTATTAAGAGACAATCAATAGTTTAACTACTTAGATGAAAGTAATGGCCAATTTAATCTTATTTGCCTAGCTGAACTATCTTTCAATACTATGGAAAAATTAATATATATATATACATATATATATTATATGTATGTATATTTGAATGATGTCTAAATATCTTTCAAAGGAACTCATCAATAGTAAATTTCAAGGAAAAAAATAAAGAATTAGCTAATAGCATATGTGGAAATCAAGTAAGTAATACATAATTAATGTGATAAATCTTAGTAAACTTATATCCTCATGGATCAAACAAAAATTGCTAATAGTGGGAAAAATGTCATATGATGCAGAATCTAATTAATTATAAAAATAAGAAGGCTCTTATCAAGAAATTTCAAATCATCAGTAATACATAAAAAGTCCAAATTTGGATGTTTATAATTGTATAATTTTGAAATGGTGAAACATCACCACCTAAAGGACAGACTTAATAGATTATAGCAGACACCAGCTAAGGCCACAAGATAGGAAAGAAACAGAACTCAAGGTTTTGTGTTGATGGGTCCCTTCACCAGATGCCCGATGTTTGGTTGAGTCTAGCTACTTAAAGCTGTAGATACTGGCCAAAAGCTCACTCTTCTGGATACTTTTTGGACATATCATACACACACACACACACACACACACACACACACACACACACACACATATATATACATATATATATATGTGTGTGTGTGTATATATATATATATATATATATATATATATATATATATATATATGGAAGGGAATGTATATACTGCTTCTTGCCTTTATGTCGAGGACAAATAAGCTCTCAGAGATTCTTAGATCTGCTTTTCTTTATTTTGTGTATGCAATCTTATAAATACATATACATTGATTCCTTTGATATTGATACCTATTTTGACTGTTTTTAAGTACTTCCTGGTATTATTCAGAAAATTTAAAGTAGTCTTCCCAACACTGTCACATTTTTTCTTGGGTATCATCAGGAAAACATTACTATACACTACACAGAAACTCCTCAGATTTTGGGAGGGCTATTTCTTAGTAGTCCCATCATAAATAGAAAGTGGTATGAATTAAAATGTTTTTTTACCCAGGTGGTAGTGGCACATGCCTTTAATCCTAGCACTCAGGAGGCAAAGGCAGGTGGGTCTCTGTGAGTTCAAGGCCAGGCTGGTCTACAGAGCTAGTTTCAGGACAGCTAGGGCTGTTACACAGAGAAACCCTGTCTTGAAAACCCCTTCAAAAGTTTTCTTTTTATATACTTAACCCAATAAACATCATAGTTTAGCAACATTTAAAGACCACAGATGGTGAAGTGTGTGCCTAAGATTCTTACCTCAGCTCTCAGGGAGAGAGGTGAGGTCAGGGACTGCTCAAATGTAATTCCCAAAATGCTTTGTTTATATATCTATATCTACATCTATATCTATATCTATATATCTATCTATATATAATGTCTATCAACAGAGCAACTCAGTCATCATGATGCAATCTGATGCTTTATGAAAGCTGGTACAATCAGAATGAACAAGGCAGAACGGGTGGTATCAGTAGCATACTACAAGAATTATAATTAATCATATGAGTATTGAGCAGAAAATAGGTTGAAAAGTATATTCATCTGGATGCCTCTCTATATAATAGACTTCACATCTGTGGATTCCACTTCTTTGGACTGAAAATGCATTCACAAAATGCTTCTGTACTGTCTATGAGCAGTGCGAAGGAAGCTTAGGTACAAAGGGGACTGCAATCACTTCAAAGCTTTACATTGGGGTTTTGGTATCCATTTTCTTTGTCAAGAAAATTAATTACATAGACAAATCTATTTTACATGTCTTATTTTAAATCTTATTTTTTCTTTATGTACCGATTGTTATTCATGGTTCTTACTCTTAAAATTTGCAATAATCTCCAAGTGAGTATAACATCTAAAGTCTTTAGTATATATAGAAGACAATATGTATGCATAATTGCTATTATGCCTAATTGTTATTTATACTGTTTTTGACCAGAAACAACCACACAAAAATATATCTTTCTCAATAAAACTGAGCACTGAAATCATACAATGACTCATAGTTTACTTTATTCATCTTCTAGTATCTTTCAAATTATAGTTGGCAAAATTAATGAGCCTGATAAAAAAAATGGTTACATGTACCCTCAGCTCTGACATCACCATAAAAGCAACCATTTTCAGAAAAAAGAGGATGACTGAACTCTGGCCTTCCCTAATGTTTATACTCAATTGTCTCATAAAACTTATAACATTAAGAAAGGCTTAAAGTAGTCATAAAATTGCATCTAAGTGAAAGGAATTCTAAAAATATAATGTACTTCAGTAGTATAATTAAATTTGTGATTAACCATACCTACGTAAATTAATATAAGAAGTGGGTTCAAGAGACCGATTAAAAGAATTCCTGATTATAGTCACATTGTCTGAGCCAAAATGTTACTCTAATAATGTAGTTTTCTACCATGTCTGTCAAAGTTAATAATTTGCTCCCTATTAAGATGAGGATAAGTTCACTCCATCTTCTGCCCTTTGGGTGGGATGACTTGGAGAATATTGGCATACAGAATAAATCTAGCAACTATAAATCTGGTACCTTCCAGCAGGAAACCAGAAGGAATCTTGCTAGTAAACATCAGTTGATATGAACTTTCCCATGTTTAAGTAAGTCTAGTTGCAAGGATCAGATGGCCTCTTCTTGCCTCTGTGTCAGCCGGCACACATGTGGTACATAGACACACATGCAGACAAAATACCCATCCATAGAAAATACAAATAAATAAAAAATTTAAAAGTAAGCAAAGTACAAAGAAACCAGCCAGATCCTAGGGTATCTACTAAATTAATGGGTGTTAATTCTTTGGATCTGTTTAGTGTGACTGTGTGACTCAGTTTATCTTTGTGTCTTTGTGTGTTGAGTCTGACTAAATCGGAAATCCATTTCAAATACCAAGGAGGTAAATCATGTAAACCAGGTGCATAGGTTCATTTATATAAACTTGACCACTGAGTGCCTTAGGCTAATGGTAGAGCTGAGTTCACTATTCCATTTGCAAATAACACACTGACTTGGATACCAAGAGAAATTGGAGTTTGAACATCAACAATTACACCATCTTCTGGAAAATGTGTATTTCTCTCACTTATGATGGAATTCAGAGAACTCATTACAGAATGAACTGACTTTTATTTTTCCATGCATTGAGGAGAAGAAACTGAGTTAGTTAATTAACATTCCAAATCATACTTTGGCTATTTAGCTTGATGTCTGTATATGGAACTGTAGGTACAGTTGCTGATTTTCCTAATGTTGTAATAAATACACTCTTCTTAAAAACAAAGGGAATGCTGGGCAGTGGTGGTGCATGCCTTTAATCTCAGCACTTGGGAGACAGAAACAGGCAGACCACCAAGTGCAAGGCCAGCCTGGTCTACAGGGCAGCCAGCACTACTCAGAGAAACCCTGTCTTGAAGAGAGAGACAGGCAGAGAGAGAGAGAGAGAGAGAGAGAGAGAGAGAGAGAGAGAGAGAGAGCAGGAAGCATTTAAGTTCATGAGTTACACTATTAATAACAGATGGTTTAGAAAATGCAAAATACAAAAGTGGAAAGCATCAAGCTATAGAAAGTAACTAATGAATGCAGACTAGGACCCGGGTGCTCGGACCTGTCCAGTGTTTTAAGCCACGCTCTCTCCGAGTGACTAAAACATACTCGAATAGATTAGAGTTGTTAGAGGATACGGAGAGTAGGAAGTAAGTTTTCTATTTTTATTTCCTAAATCACCTCCTAATAAAGTTTTGCATTGATTAAACACTGAAAACTGCTTTAAAATTAGTCATATTAGATAGAAAACTGTAGAAAATCATTTAGTTTTGCATGCCCAAGGGTCCAGAAAACTGTACTCAAGTAAACATTTTCAAGATTTACCATCAGTTTTGAACCAATTACTGGCATATTATGTGTATGATATGAATATATCAAGAATATCTCATAATTAGTGAGGTAATAGTTTTTATGACCCATGGCTTATCACTCCCAATAAGCAGACTCACAAAAAACTGGTATGAATTATTTATGTCTTTACAATCTCTTATACAAATGAAAGGATAATAAAACACATGCTTCTTGTATTTGCAGAAAATTAAACATGAACCATTATCCAAAATAAACATGTTTTCAGTGACTTAACAAAAGCATAAAGTATTTTTTAATTACTTAGATAAATAAATTGATAATTAAGGGGTTTAGTATAAAATAAATGAAAACCAGCATAGGAAGACACAGGTAAACTAATAAAAACTGCTTATGTTCATCAGCAGCATATTTAAAATTTAACAGATGATCATACACATAATTTAGGTGAGAAAGGAAAAACTGCCAAAATACCCAGCTAATTATTATCATTGTTTTGATGGTGAGTTCTTTCTCAGTGTGGGTGCTGTATTCAACACTGGTAATACAAAAACTAATTAGGCCAGCCTTGTGTCTTCAACTCTGGTAGAATGAGAATTGATGCCAATCAACTGGCAACATTATGCTAAGAAGTGGCAGAATTCCATCCTTCTCCTTGACTTGTCAAGGACCTTCAGTATTCAATACAATGTTACATAAAATTGGCTGAAGGAATTTCATTTTTCTTCCTCTTAAGGGGAAAATGTTGATTTACTTTTGGATTATAAACGCATATATTTTGGCATTCCCCTCTATTCCTAAGGGTTTTTTGTGAATGAATGCTAAATTTTCTTCAACATTTTATCTACATCTCTTGAAAGAGTCCTATGATCATGCGTTGACATTTTTTTTTTGACGTTGTGGTTTTTAAATATTCACTCAAAATGAATTCTTGCAATAAACTTAACAGATATCTAGATTCAACCACTGATATTCTCTTAATAATTTCTCCAAGTGCATGGAATCAATATATCTCTGTTTTTTTTTTTTTAAATTCAAGTCTTTTCCTGATTTTTTAAGACTACTATTTGTCTCTTTAGAATAATTTGAAGAATATTTCTTACTTTTCTATTTTCTGAAAGAATTTAGGAAGTTAGTATTTATTAGGAGTATTCATGATGAAATCAGGGCATAGACTTTAAAGCGTGGAGAATTTTAAATAAAGAAAGTAATGATTTCAATAGATTCAGGATCATTTATTACTTATGATGCAGGCTTTGATTGAATCTATCTTTTAAAGTAACTCTTACTTTTTACCTACACTGTCCAGTTTGATGGCATGAAATTGTATCTTAATATTATTGTAAGTAGAGTAAAAAGGAACCAGCTGTGTCCTCCCGTGTCTGTTGGATCTGCACTGATAAGTCTTCTTTCATTCCCGTGAAAACAGTTTTTTCCTCTCTTATTCTTATCAACATAATGTGAAGTTTGTAATTTCACTGATCTTTTTCAAAGAATAACACTTTCATCTTGTGGATCCTGCCTACTGATGATGTTGTTTTTTTTTTTCCCTCATTTAACTTCAATTTCTATTCATTTTATACTTTAAATGTGTTTTAATTGAAATAGAATTACATCACTCCCCCTCCCCCTTCTCTCTCCACCCAGGCCCTCCCAGCCACCCTTCCTTGAACTTCTCCCATGCCCCTTCAACTCTCAAGTTGATGGCATCTTTTTCATTGATTGCGTATGTGTGTGTGTGGGGGGGGGAGGTGTATATGCACACAAGATATGTAAATACAATCTGCCTAATCCAATATGTTTGTGTGTATATGGATTCAGAGCCAACCACTTTGCACTAGGAAACCAATAAGGAGCTGTGTCCTGGGAGAGTCTGGTTCTCCTTGCAGTAGTCTTTATTTGCCTGTAATTCTTCATCTAGAGGTGGGGCCTTGCAAAGGTTTTCCTTTTCCGTGTTAACATGATCATTGATATTGCCATTGTTTTCGTCTTGTTTACTCAGTCATTTCTAGGACACCTTGTTTTACAGGCAACCTCATGGTATTCTGGCTCTTATAATCTTTCTGCCCCCTCTTACATGATGTTTCCTGAGCCATAGATGCAGAAGTATCCATTGGATGTAGGCATTTCCATTGGTGCTAAACTCTGCAGGATCTGTTGATCTCTGTATTGTGTCCAGTTGTGGCTTTTGGTGGTGGTCTGTTTCCTGTAAAGGGAGGCTACTTTGATGAGGCCTCTTATCTGTGTGTTTAAGGATGAGATTTAGAAAGTAATAAGGGATTATGTTGGTCTAGCATAGTAGTGGTAATAGATTATTTTCTATGGCCTTTAACTTCATTCACTAGCCCCAGGAAGATGTCTAGATTTTCAGTGAAGGGCTTGATTTCCCTCCTGTTAAAGGGACAGTAAGTTGAAGTATATAGCTGTTAGCTGCCACTGATATGTGAGTGTAACTCATTAAACCTTTATTCATGTTTTGGCATGCTGGTAATTGCCAGATGTTGTAGCTGGTAGGACTGTTTAATTGCACTCATCCTTCAGGAGTTTGCACAGTATTTTCTGGAACTATGGAAGCAAGGCTTCAGGAAAGAGGTTTTCAGGAAATGCCAAGAAATCAATGGCATAAATAAAGCACATATAAGGGGTAAAGGATTTGATAGATCAATTATTCACTAACTAGGTACACTAGGTTGTTATTAAAAACAGGAAACAGAAAGAGTATAAGAGACAAACTTCTTTGTGAATGTGACAATGAAGTACACTCAAAACTACTTTGAGAAGTATTAAAAACAGTGGCCTAGTAGAGGCATGGGAAGAGAGACACATAGGGCCATCCTCATAATGAAATATTGTCAAGGTGACAGAACCACGTATATTTGCTTTTGTCCTTAGTACAGGAGCTAGTGGAAACAAAACGCTCAGAGTAAACACTGAGAAGTCTAGAGTGTGTAGTAGAAAACTCTGAGAACGGAGAGAGCAACCAACCTGTGTATTTGAGAGTAACAGCAAAAGCAGGCTGAAATGACAGAGCAAGGGTCCCAGGGATGTGAGGGCAGAGAGAGTTCGCAATTTGTAAGTAGTTTAGCCAACAACTTCGTCACTGCATCCTCTTGTGCAGGAAAGCTTCAAAAATGGCTCTGAATTGTGTGCCATGCGAAGTGATAACACCGTCCAGTTGGTCAGCAAGTACAGTCAAATGTTAAAGCCATACTGGAATGTGAGAATTGGACTTCATTGAAGTAGACTATTGTAGCTTTCTATAAAATATCCCAGGTATAGGTAAAATTTCCCCTTTGGTTTAGAATCTATTCTGTGTCCTAAGAAGACCTCACTTAGGAACTTTTAGAATGTTTACTTACAAAAGAACGTTTGGATACATTATTTTAAAAAGGCAAACATGACTTAATAATGTGTAGAAAAATCAAATGCAATTGGATTATAAATTTAAATCTTAAATAACAGAACATTTTAAAAAACAAACGCATAAAAGTACATTGATGACACTGAGGTAGATGCTACACTTGGGATCTAAACTATGTCCTGCGGGACTATGCTTTGAATGCTTGGTTCCCAGACTATACAACTATTTTGAAGGTAGGTTGAATTTATTCCTGATATGCCAACTGTAGATCTTTAACAGGTAGGTCCTGGATGGCTGGAGCAGATCACTAATGATAGGGCTATGGATGTTACATCCTCCTCTGGCTCCCAACCCACACTCACTGCTTCCTGCTACTTCTTGGTCTGTTCACATGAATGAACTCTGCCAGCAAAGTCAGGATCAAATCAGGAGGAAATAAATTTTTTCTTTTATGAGTTTGCTGTGGGATATCTTGATCATGGCAACACAAGTTAACTGAAATAGTAGGTGATTTGTTTGATTAAAAATCCACAACCTAACATTAGGCAGAACTCCAGGAATCCTGCAGAAGAGGCTAGAAAGGATTGTAGGAGCCAAGAGGTATCAAGGATATCACAAGAAATCCCATAGAATCAAATAACCAGGGCTCATAGGCGCTCACAGATACTGAACGGACAACCAGGGAGCCTGCATGGGTCTGGCCTGGGCCCTCTGCTTGTGTTATGGTGTAGCTTGGTCTCCTTGTGGAACTCCTAACAGTGGCAGCAGGAACTGTCTCTGACTCTTTTGTTGGCATTCAGGACCCCATTCCTCATACTAGGGCTGCCATACCCAACTTCAATACATGGGGAGGTGCTTAGTTAGTCTTACTGTAACTTGATGTGCCACATTTTGTTGATATCCATGGAAGGCCTGCCCCTTCCTGAACTGAAACAGAAGAAGAGTAGATTGGAAGGTAGAGACAGAGGAGAGATGGAGAAGAGGGACTAGGAAGAGAGGAGGGAGAGGAAACTGCAGCCAGGATATAAAATAAAATTAAAAGAAAAAAATCAGAGGACTCAGGTTTGGTTTCCAGCACCCACATCTAGGGGGGTCACAATCACCTGTAACTCCAGCTTCTGAGAGACCAATGATCTCTTTAACCATTCCCTAACACTAGTACTCACATTCTATACACTCACGCAAATACAAGCATACACACAAATAAAAACAAATCTTAAAATGTAGTTGTGTTAACCTTGAAAACCTGCTATGTTGTGAACTTCATTATACCAAAGCTGAATTATACTCTGAGTCTCAAAACAAGCTGGGCAACGGAAACCCTGCTGAGAAAAGGATGGAAGCACAGAGATCAATAGCATGATCATTTAGTCAGAACACTTGTTATTTACAAATCTGAAACTGAGAACTGAGGTCAGTTACAGACTCAGAAAAAACATTTAGCATATATATGTATATATATGTATGTATATGTATATATATACACACATATAACATACATATATATATACATACATACACATATATATGTGTGTGTATATATATATATATAATCATACCAAGAGTTTTATTTGGAAATGAAATTAGTGTAATAGATACATTTGAATAGGCTTAAATATAACCCAGAAGGATGGGGCTTGCATTCATGTGTAAAAAGAGCACAGAAATAATGTGGATTTCCGAATAAGAAATTTCCAATGGGGATATGTGCAAAGAGAGTACACACACACACACACACACACACACACACACACACACACGCACACACACGTCATTTTCAGATTTTCAGTGATTCTAAAGCAAAATTAAGTCTAGATTCCTTCCACAATGACAAACATTGAAAAGTGCAGAAGGGCAAAACAATTTTTGGTTAAAATATGAGGCAAGGGTACATGAATATTTATTAGACCAAAAGGTACAATCATGTTTTTGGTTAGGAGAATTACATGAAATTGTTCAAACTGGAGTCAGTACAAACTAGACAGTAGAAGTAAGTTGCGGCACTTTCAAGGTACATGGTATACAGCCGTCACATGAGTAACTGTAAGCTGCTTCTCATAAACGTGACGTTGAGTGAAAAACGCCTACAATGAAAATCGCTAAGACAAAAAGAGAAAGATGGAAGGGGAGAAGGAGGAATGGAAGAAGGGTTCAAAACAGGTAAAAAAAAAAAAGTTAGTTTTGGAAAGCAGGACATGAATAGAAGTAATTGAAGTTTTCAGGTTACTGGCCATGTTCTGTTGACTGCCTTGAGGGGAATCACAGTTGTTTTTGTTATGTAAGAACTTATTCAGCTGTGCCCTTATGATTTGCAAACTTGTGTGGATGCTGCATATTAACAAAATTTAGCTTAAAATGTGATGCATTTCAGAATCATTTACTAAATTAAAATATTTGGCAGTTGAGATACATTTTCTAGAGAGCTGCATATTATTGAGTTCCTAATTATCCACACAATTTAGGCATATCTCAGATAGCTTTTTAAACCAGTTTTCATCAACAGCTTTAAATCTGTTCTTTTCTCTCCTGACTGAAGGTGGAGTCAAGTGGCTTCAGATCAACGAACAACCCATTAGCCCTAAGATTCTCTATTCTCAACATATCTACTTGTTTACAACTCTTCTCAAATTTAGGGAGTTTATGACACATTAGCTTATCCAAGATATCAATATTTCATTAATTTTCCATATAGAAAAGCACAGTATAACATTGTAATATTTCTATCAGCCCATTTGTGAATTCTGTCACTGACATATCTATATGGTCTTTGGCACTGTACCATCACGTAAAATCCAAAATGTTTATGTCTTGGTTGTCGCATATAATTTTTTATATACAAATCATTCCAATAAAATAATTGTAAAACTTACAGTAGTGTGCCATACTCAAATGAAGAATTTATTGACATTAAGAACAGATAGTATGTCTGGAAGTGGAAGTACATGCCTTTACTCTTAGTAGTTGAGAGGCAGCGTCAGGCAGATATCTGTGATTTCAAGCCCTGCCTGATCTACAAAGGGAGTTGGGGCCAGTCAAGGAGAAAGATAGAGACCCTGTCTCAAAACAATAACAACAGCAAAACCACAAAATAATAACAAAAAAACAAATAACAGATAGATAATATGTTTAAAATAATTCTATAACTATCAAATCTTTCCTTTGGATCTCAGGGAACTCCATGAAAGAGGAGGTGGAAAGAGTGTGAGAGCCAAAGGGGTCCAAGGACACCAGGAGAACAAGGTTCTTTAAATCAACTCAGCAAAGCTCATATGAACTCAAGGACTTCAGGGGTCTGCCCCAGGTCTTCTGTTTATATATTATAGCTTTCAGTTTAGTATTTTAATGGCACTCTTGAATGTGTGAAAGAGTGAGTCTCTGATTCTTGTGCTTCTTTTGGGGGCTCCTTCCCTTTTGTGGGTGTGTCATGTACAAACTATCACTATTGATTATTATCGTGACTATTGAAGGAAAACAAGATATGTATTTTTCTCAATATTTCAATATACAGATGGAAGGAAGCAGTTTATATATTTTAATCATATACACTGCCTGCCACTCTGCCATTAAATAGGGGGCCAAAATAAATTCTCGTTCTCAGTGAGAAGAAAATAAGTAATATAATGCACCTCAGGTAGTTCAGTACATAGGAGGCTTTAGGTACACCTTTCTTCCACTTTCCCCTGCCTGGCACTGTCCATCACTATTGGGTGTCATGCACTGCATTGGGCATAGGTCTATAACAGAACTATTCAAACAAACTCTCTAGCCTGATAGAGTGGAACTTATTAAATGGGATAGTCAGCATAAGAGTAAGCCACACACATGTGGGAACAGGAACAAAAGAGACTTCATTGGAGAGGTATTTCAGGAGAGAGCTGAGTATAAGAAAATGAAAAATACTGTGAAGTGGTATATGGTGATGTGGAAAGACCAAGCATGAAATTCTTACACAAAGTGACTTGGTAGAAAGACAGGAATGGTTACTATAGTGATAGATACACTGCAGTGAAAGAAAGGGGTAAAATACGGAGATTTATGTATATTACTCACATCAGAGAAAGAGGCTGAACCTGTAGCCTGAGAGGCAATGATGCCCTGAGTGTGATAGATGCAGGTAAGGATAAAGGTCAAAGAAGGACCCATTCATGCATGGAGTATCTAGTATTTCTACTGAATTAGAGAGAAGGGGATAAGATAGATGCCAACCAGCTTAATTTTACATACTGAACTAAAAAAATTTGAAAAAGCCTTTGTGGATGGATGGGCCTCTATTATCTCCATTGAACAAATGCCAAGTGTTCAACAAAAAGAAGAGAAATAGAAAAGAACAAGAATCAACTGTAGAAATTTGAAAAGTCAAGGTTAGTCACATAGAATGATGGCCAGATATTGTTAAAAATGAAGACAATGTAGTTGTTTTTTGTTTGTTAGTTTGTTTTTTGTCTGTTTTTTTGTTGTTGTTTCTTTGTTTGTTATTTCAAGACAGGGTTTCTCTGTGTAGCCTTGGCTGTCCTGGAACTTACTCTATAGACCAGGCTGGCCTCAAAGTCACAGACATCAGCCTGCCTCTGCCTCCTGAGTTCAAGTGATGGGATTAAAGGTATGCACCACTACTGCCCAGCATTTTGGTTTTTTATGGACAATGCATTTGTAATGACAGATTAGCCCCGTTTTGCATAACTCCTTCATGTGTGTTTCCATTTTTTAATTGGGCTTTAGCATAACTGTATTTGATAGGTAAGCCCACAAAATACTGTATATAGTAAGTATTAACATATTCAATTAACTCATTTTAATTCATAAAAACATGTTTTAATGATACAATATTAACATTTATTATTTACATCAATATGTCATTTCTGTCACAGGAAAATATTACTTATGGAGAAAGGAAGATAAATGTATTATCTTTAGCTGTCATGGTTCTACCAAATCTTGAAGAAAACATTTTAATAACATCATTTTAAAAATCCTATAGTAAAAAAATACCATGAATGCCTGGATTTTATATCAAGTAAAAACATTGTTTAGGGATGAATATAAGCATTTCATTTCAGGTGATAAATTAGTTATACATTGAATGAGTGGCTAACTCAGTTAAATAAACTAAGAGAGCTATAGTTCAAGAATCCCACTAAAGCTAGAAAACAAACTGGGAATGTTCTGCTTAAAAACAAAACAAAACAACAACAAAAAACCCACATCTTTCCCCATAGTTCTTCTTTTCTTTAGCGTTTGTTGAGAAAAAAGCATTGGACATTTACTAAAATAACTTATGACTGAAACACATTTACCTGTGATATTATTTTAAACTTTTATCTGTAAGTGCTTAGGAGGAAAGCATGTATGAAAATCTACTACTTAGGTTTTCACACACTCTTCAATTGATAGTACCAATTGATAAATTAGGTTAGTATGACAATTACGATTTATTAGATATATCATTTTGCATTATTTCCCCTAACTCATTGTTCACTGACCAACTTTCATTAGCATGAAGATTTCAAGAACTTTCTCACTTCCAGATAATTTGAGTTGTTTTATTGGCAATGCACTTAAGCTCATGTGTAAAACAGGAACAGTGCCCTACTCCTTGGAAGAATGACGTGATCCATGATAAAAAAAAAGATAATGCCTGAGCAGTGCTCAGTGCCAGAAAAAAAATGGCAGTGCAGACAGGCCCTTTGGCTTACAGCTATCATGCTCCAGAACACACTTCGAAACTGCAGTTTAGATTGCATACTTGGCTCTGTGTGGATGCTCAGCCATCCTCCCCTTGGCTTTGTGATATGTGAAAAAGTGTGGTCACCCACACTTTTTACATATAGACTGATTAGCATGTGCTTATTAAGTATTTAATAAATGATGCACATTAGAGTTAAAAATGAAACAGACACAAAACCTTACTTCTCCTTCTATATTTTTGTTGTTTAGTTTTTGAAATTAGTAACACAGGGGAAGAAAAAATACTGTTAACATTTCAAGAATGAATAACCCAGGTGAAAAATGGATAGTCTAGATAACAATGCTATGGCAAATGAAAGAAGTTAGAACTTATTTTGGATTCTATTTGTTAAAGAGAAATTTGGTGCCTCTTGATAGAAAAGTATGATGTTTTATACGGAAAGAAAAAAAATAATCAAATGTTCTTGGTATCAAAAGTATACACACAAGGAAAATACATTAGTTTGAGGCCTGATAACCTAGGTCCACAAAGTGAAGACTTTTAGTAGATAAGTTAAAGGAGTTCCATTTATACAGTCTGGTAGCCATTATAAAGATCCAGGAACACATTACCAAGGAAATCAGTATAAATGATGAATTACTGAAGTCCTTTACCAAGAGAATGACTATAGAATCAGGGTTTGCACATAGGCCTAGTTCTGTGCAAAGTGATGTGGAGATCAGAGCACAATGCCCCCTTAGCATTCTTTACATTTTAAGGCTCTGCAACTAACTGAAATCTCCTCCTTTTGCCATGTGACAGGATCTCCCTATAACATCAATGTGACATTATATATCTTAAAGCCAGTTCATCTCGACAAATTCTATTAATACATGAAGTTTTGCTCAATGTTGTTTCACATCTTCACAACTTATCCATTTCTGAATAAGCCTGCCATACCCAGAATGCTAGATAAGTGGAGAGTTTATCAATTCCAAGAATTTTTTTATTTTAATACTTTTTTAATTGGAAAAAATATAAAATATATTATGACCACAGTTCCCCTTCCTCAACTCCTCCTGAATTGCTTTCACCTCCCCACTAACCCAATGCCAAACCCTTTCTTTCTCTTTCCCCTTAGAAAGCAAACGAACAGGGAAGCCAAAAAAATCAAATGAACCTAAATAACAACAACAACAAAAATGAACCAAACATAAAACACACACAGAGAGAGAGAGAGAGAGAGAGAGAGAGAGAGAGAGAGAGAGAGAGAG
>CABHPR010134188.1:5058-15764 GCA_902168415.1 Peromyscus melanophrys | reverse complement strand
ATTTATTTATTTATTTATTTATTTATTTATTTATTTATTTATTTATTTTTCAAGATAAGGTTTCTCGGTGTAGTTTTGGTGCCTGTCCTGGATCTCGCTCTGTAGACCTCACAGAGATCTGCCTGGCTCTGCCTCCTGAGTGCTGGGATTAAAGGCATGTGCCAATACCACCTGACTTACATAAAATAGTTTTTAAAACTAAATAAACTCATGGAAAGTTATTTTTTATAATAAACTTTGCGGTCAATCTAGCTTGTAAACATGAAAATAAAAGGGAGGTTTGGTTACATAGTTATTTAAACATTTGTTCCACATGCAACAAAATTTGGTACATTTAGGCCATGAATAACACACAGAAATTTCTAGCTGAATACGTTTCATCAAAAACATTAAAAATATTTGCAGTTATTATGATCCACCTCATTTCATGCCTTTTATCCCTGTATTTTCTTGGACTTAAGGTTCCTGGGGAGAAAGGGAGAGAAGTACAGTTTAAAACACAGGAGGAAAAATATACTAATAACTTAAGAGCACAACATGACTGCGGTTCATATCAGCCTATGATATGTATATACATATTTATAGTGTTTATTTTTTGAAAGTGTTATACACGTATATAAATTATCATGGTCATGTGCATCCCACGCTGCCTCATTCCAGCTCTATCTAGCTCAAGAACATATCTCCATCTATCTTTCTCTTAACTTCATGTCTTTATTTATTGATAACCCACTAGATCCAATTAGTGCTGCCCATATATTCATGTGTTTGGGGTCTTCCACTGAGGCATGAGTAACTTGTCAATGGCTGCCATCCCAAATAAAAAAGATTCTCTCTCCCTCAGCAGGCACTAACAGTTATATCCTCACTGGTTTGGTCATTTGGAGCTTTAAGTTGAATTGCTAACCAGTCTTATTAATAAAAAAAAAAAAGAAAAAAAAAGAAAAAAACTCAGAGCCAGATATTGGGCTGAATATCACCACAGGAAGCCTGCCCACTTCCATGCTTCCTTTGATCTCTTGGAGGTCTTATAAAGGTAACCACAAAGGCTATGAGTGCATGTGAGTTAGAGCAATAGATGTCCAGAAACCAGCATTTCACATCATTCTTCTTCATCCTCTGATTTTTACATTCTTTCCACTTCCTCTTCTGGGTTTTTCCCTGATAATTTGTGGGGGTCTTGTGTCCCCTTACTTGTTGACTCTGGTAACTAAGGGAAAAGGGTAGTGGGAGCCCAGTGTTCATGCCAAAGCTGGGCAGATGGCCTAATGCATTTTTTTTATAAAGCAAGGGAATAGTTTGAGGGCTACAAACATAAAGGAATCATAAGTGTATGACATGAAAATGTTAAGTAATCTGATTTGATCAATATACATTATATACATGTGCTGAAATCACATTGTATCATATAGATATATACAAGTATGTGTCCCAAAGAAAACAATTATATATAAAAGTTCTTACCATAGTTAAAAGTAAAGTTTCTGAACAAATTTTCTTATGTGTGACTTCTGATGATGTTTTCATTATGTGGACTATAATCTTCAGTTTCATAAAAGAGTTGCCTACTTGGGTTTGTTGACCAGAACTGCCTCAAATTACATACAGAAAAAGTTATTATAACTAAAGTAGGTTCCCAAGCTACTGTAATTCTTTAAATGCCAAAGCTAAGTTTGTAAATGGTACAGCCTCATTTTATAAAGTTCTCACAGTTTCAGCCAATAAATTTTTATTAGGTATTTGTTGACTTTTATATCTCCATGTTTCCATCCCAGAGTGCTGCAATGATTTTGGAAATGGAGCCTGTTTTTGTCTCAGTTTCTATTTTTTTCTGCGTACTGAAAATGGCCATAAGGAAGGATGAGAACTTTTTCAGATATTTGGTTTTCATATAGTCTGTGACAGCTATAATGTATTCACTTATTTCCAAGTAATGCTATAGTTTTACCAGAAACTTTAGCGCAATCTTATTTAAGATGACTCTGAGTTTATTGTTGTTGGTCGGTTGGTGTGTTTGATTTGGCTCATAAGCAGTAGTCACAAATGATTACTGTTGTTGATCACCATGTTTTAGAAATATTATTTTGGGGTACAGGTCACAGACATAAAATTGTAATTTTGAATGATAGTCAATAATAATATATTAGCACTAATAGGAATTAAATAATAACCTCAATATATGCTTCACTTTAAGATTGTATTCCTATATTTGAAATTTTCTGCTTTTATATTTACACTTTTAAAGGTTAATTTATGTTTGTTTACTGTACATGAATGTTTTGTCTGAATGTATGCATGTGCACCACTTGCATGCCTCATGCCCACAAAAGCCATAACAGGGCATAAAATCCCCTGGAACTGGAATTATAAATGATTGCGAGCTGTCATATAGGTGCTAGGAATCAAACCCAGGTCCCTTAAAAGATCAGCAAGTGCCGTCTCTCCATCACCATTTATTTAATTTTTTGCCTTAGGCTTTTCTTCAAACATTTTTACTGTGACTTCTCCTACCTTTATTTCATGATGTTTAGGGATATTTCATTTATATTTCTTGAAGAACTTTTCCTTTTATTCATGTTGTATATTATTTGCACTACAATTTGATTACAGAAATAGTCAAACTAAGTTTAATTAGAAATTTTGGTCTACTTTTTTTTATATATATAAAACTTGTTGAAGACACATCTGTAATAGATTGTTCCACATTCATTGCCAAACTCTAACTGTAATCTATCTTAAATCTATTCTGTTACATTCTTATTCATGTCACTTCTCATTCATTTCAGTAGATTCTTACATACACAGTATCATCCGTATTATATCTAAACTGCTTCCTGATATTTCATTTAAATCAGGGAAAGAAAATTGTGAGCACAGTTAACAATGAATCATTCAGCCCTCTCTGGTCCTGTCACTCAGCCTAGTGACAGAAAAATGACCGTGCTTCCTCAGCCCTGTACCCCTGATGATGAATGTCAATCCCCTGTTTCTTCCTTCTGTTCCTGTCAATGGAAGATACAAGCTAGCATCATCAAAAAAGACAGAAAGTACAAAACAAATATAACGGTTATTAGTTGAGTTCTTATAGTGAGAGCTTTTGCATTTTAGAAATTTGGAAGATTTGTAGATGATAGATGGATAGAACAAAATTTTCTTGGTAGAGTCTAAAATAGTTTTCATCATCTCAATTTACAGTTATTATTCAAAATATATTGTATACAATAAATAAATTAACTGGAAATAATTATTATTTCTTTTTATTTTCTCTAACCATTAAAGCTTAAATTCATTTTCAGTTGATTTATTAATCATTACACAGAATATATTTATATAAAAATCATTATTTATTCAAAAGTCAAATTAAATGAGTATATTACATTCATATTTATTAAATCTAGAGATGACGTGTTTATCTAAGTTATTCTTTTATTAATAAAAACTCGGGAGTCAGATATTGGGATACAAACCTGATAGATCAAGAAAGCAGCTGAGAAACCACCGGTTTACTCTTTCTCTTCACCTTCCCAGATTTAAAAGACCCAGATATTTCTCTAAGCCCCTCCTTATCTCTTAACATATCTCTCTATTTTGCCCTCCAAAATCTCTATAGCTAATTCATGTCAGCTTTTGATTCAAGGATTACCTTTATTAGCAGTCTCAGATTGTCAGTGAAAACAAATATCCCATGACATAGTGATGTTCAGAAGCAGAGCATGCTTTCTTTGACTGAAGGCTAAGGAAAGCATTAAGCCACAAGGGTCTTCAGTAGAACCCAAGAGATAAAAAGCCTGCCCCCAGGAATTCTGGGAAGCTTAACGAGCAGTTCTGAGAGAAGAGTGTTGAAAATTTGTTCTACACTTTGCAGGAGGTAGGTGAATATGGAGGGTTAATTTCTTATCATGTAGGCCAATGGAAAATTGGAGCTTTCTTGAGTCACAAAGCCCTAGAATGCCGTGGGCTCATTCTTTCAAATATATTGAGTACTCATCTTTCTTCCCTGTATTTATTTACTCAACCATGAATTGCTTTTTCTGGACCTGTTCCAAATGTCTCATTGAATGTGGTCATTGCATGTGTACAGGTACAAAAGTTAAGGATATTGCCTAAGATTGTCTACTTGGCCAGTGACAGATGGAGAATAGGAATCTGTGTCATTCTGAAGTCCAAGTTCTATTGGTAAGGCAAGCTGAGGATGGGAGAAGTAGATGGACTTCACATTCCTGTAGTACTTTTCATATCCTACTGATTCATATAAACATAGACCTGTAACTCTTGCATAGAACATAGAGTTCTATGTATTTCAATATGTATAAACAGTGTATAATGTTTAAATCAGGTTGCACACAATTATCTCCTTAGATGTTTATCATTTATTTTTGTTATTTTATTTTTGATATTATAATATTATCACAACTTTTCTTCCTTTCTTTTTCTTCCTTCAAACTCTTCCGTATATACCTTCCCACTTTCCCTCAAATTTATGGCTTCTTTTTTTCATTAATTGTTATTGCATTTATCAACATTCTCATAATTTTTGATATACAGTCTCTAGCTTTTTTATATACATATAGCTACTGCTGGGGATATAGATTTAGCATGTTGAAGACCCCAAATTCAATGTTCAGGATTGGATATAGCACCTCACTATTGGTGAAATTATTAAGGCCACTCCACGTAGTTAAAAGGGAGGTTTATTTTGTGGGGTAACTTATAGGTGAATGGATAGTTTACAGAGTCTGGGAAAGGCGTGGCGCAGTCCGGGGGTGTTCTCTGGAGAACTCTGCTCGGTCTACCTGCAGCGTCCAGGGTCCAGGAACTCAGAGAGCCCAGCCCATCCGGATCTCGGGTCTTCAGCGTCCTCTCTCAGCCCCGCCTTGTAGGCGTGACAGTTATCGAAGCCTCAATGGGGGTTGGAACTTCCAGGTCAAAGATGGACTGGCTACCCACTACGCCCCACTGTGCAATGGCATGCCAGACCTTCCCTTACATACATTGAGGAATGATTTCAAGAGTCAAGCTTGTGACTTAATTAAAATCTGGAAAAATGACAAATAAAATCATACTCATCATACTATCCCTTTTAAGGATAGTTCATCAATAATGGTTTGATTAAAGATTTTCCTTTCCATTTAAGATATTTAAAAGTAGTCTACATAGCTGTAAGTAGACTCCTTATAATAAACCTAAAAAGAGAGTAGGAAAAGCTTAGATTATATTCATATGAATTCCCACATTAAAAATGTTAAAATGCTTTTTTTATGCTTCTGTTTATTTACTAGTCAATGGAGTAGATTGGACCAAAGTCTTTTTTAGGCACTGAATTTACCGAATATTTTTTTGTCTTTACCATGAGGCATTTTCTTGCTTGAAATATAAATAGATGAAGTTTTGAGATGTTTCTCGGGAATGCTAAACTTGAAGGAGGAAGTTAACAACAGTAACTACATTTGGTGTATCAAATGTTACCCTGCTGTGAAGTGAGTACTCTATAAATTGGTGACAGAATAAAAGAACGTTGTTTGTTCAAAGAGAACACCACATGTCCAGTATAAGCTGAACTCTTTCTTTTTTATTTAAGAAATTTTTTATTCATTTTGTATACCATTCATGTGTACCAACCACAAATCCCCCTCTCATCCTTTCTCCCTCTACCCCTGCCCCTAGCCTTTCTCCCCCCTGAACCCCCATTCCCTCCTCTGAAAGAGTAAGGCCTCCCATGGGGAGACAGCAAAGCCTGTTACATTCAGTTGAGGCAGGACCAAGCCCCTTCTGCCTGCATCAAGGCGGAGCAAGGCATCTCACCATAGGTGATAGAGGAAGACTTTATGGGGTCAGTGAGAAACCAGGTGCTAGGAAAATTCCCAGGAATCCACAATGATGACCCCAGATAAGACTACTAGCAATAGTAGAGAGGGTACCTGAACTGGCTGACCCCGGTAATCAGATTGGTGAATAACCTAATTGTCATCATAGAGCCTTCATCCAGGAACTGATTGATGGAAGTAGATGCAGAGATCCACAACCATGCACCAGGCTGAGCTCTGGGAATCCAATAGAAGAGAGGGAAGAGGGATTATATGAGCAAGTGGGGTTAAGATCATGATGGGGAAATCTACAGAGACAACTGAACCAAGCTCTTGGGAACTCATGAACTTTAGACAATTGTGGAATCTGCATGGCACCAGACTAGGCCCTCTGCATAAGGGTGACAGTTGTGTAGCCTGGTCTGTTTGAGGGGCCCCTAGAAGTGAGATCAGGATCAATCCCTAGTGCATGAACTGAACTCTTGTTTAGTTCAATAGTGATGAGATCTGTGCTGCACCAATGAACTGTAGAAGCAAATTTATTCTCTAATTGTAATTATTAACTAATAACCTGTTTAAAGCCTTAAAATGCCTCATTTTGTTTTTAAAAGGTCCCTCTAAACTCTTTCCTAGTAGAACAGATCTTGGTTCTTCTGGAATTTCTACTCTGAAAGAAGCACCGTTTGCTTAGTATATTGCCTGAGACTTTGCAGAAAACAAACTCACTTAGTATCTGGTCTAATGGAGAGAACAATTTAGATTATTTACAAAACAGAGTTCTAAATTAAAAATAATTTCTGAGGCATAAATCTCTGTACTGTTCCTGTGCAAAATGTATAATAATAAGTGAAAAGGGAAATGTTTAAAATGAGAGGTCATTTGCACACACTTCAATGTAAAACACTACATCTTCCAACTAGAAAAAAAAGATATTTCCAAGACCAGCTTCTAACTCATTGCTTCTAACCTTGTCAAAGTGCTTTTCCAGGCATGTGTCTTCTTCAGATTTCATACATACATGCCTTTGATGTGGACTATCTGTTTTCCTACCTGTGTGCCTTGGCTATATATAGGCTATGGGTTAAAACCTGCTTTGAATTCTAGATTTTGTTTTCAGAATGGGGATTTTTATGGGATCACTTTTTGCTCAGTATTATTTAAGACAGTTCAGAACTTAAGTTCAGATTCTAGACATTTTAAACCCAGTATCTTTAAATTATCTCTAGGACTTGTCTCTAAAAGGTCTCTCATTTGACCTCAAGTTTTAACTAAAAATATCGAATATCAAATTTCGCTTTCCAGCTTTAACATCCCAGGACATGGTCCAAAGCTGATGCAGTATTTCCAAGAGACAGACTTCTCTTTTTGCAGCCAGCTGTAGAATTCTGTCTGTGTTAGCCCTTGCATTATGGAGAAAATAGCTTCAAAATTGGAAACTTGCAGAATGCTTCTTCTGAAATCCCTCCTTCTTTAGTATGGTTGATATCAAGTTCATAAGAGCAAGTCAGAATTGTAAGAGTTCTGTGCACATCAGCAATATTTCTAGTCTACTTGGTTAACCCAGTTAGATCAAATCTGAAAGAATGTCAAGTTGTTTTGGAAGAAAACAAATAGGTGTCCATGATCCCATATTTCTTGTGAATTGAAGAGTTTCATTGCTATTTGTGAACCTCTATAAAATAATTTGTAAGCATTCAGTGACAGGATTTGGGTTTCCAGTTCCATAGTTGTACTTCTTAAAGGAAAATGTTATCATATAATATCATGAGATATAAGAAGGAAGTTTCAATTTTCAAAGCACAAGGCATACATCTACCTACATCTGACTACATACATTGCTTCCTTTGGGAATGGCAGACTTTTTGCTTTTCGAGTTCTACAGGTCTCTTTTTCCCTTAAAACCTATACTTTTAATACGAAAATAATTTTGAATACAGTCTACATACACAGGTGACTATAATCATCCTATTTTTGTTGTACTGATCTTCTTCATATTTCACTATTAAAGCATCCTCTTTGTCATTGTATTTTCCTTTGTTAATTGTCACCTAAGTAATAATGCTACTATAGCATTGCATTGATTTTAATGGAAAGCAGCATTCGCAGCTCACCTTGTGACCCCAGTTTTACAATATAATACAATAAAATTTGTTTTCTTTTTAACTTATTGTGAAAAATACTACGCAATGTTTAAGTCATTTGAGTTCAACTCAAAATGTGTTTGGAGACACTCCATTAAGAGGAGCCTGATTGCATCCTTACATAAAATCATGAGCTCAAGATGCCTTCCTGATTATGAAATGTCTGGATGGGAAGGTTCCAAGATTATTAAATATTTATCTTTCAGTTACAATGGCAAGGAGACACGACTTACACTTACTTCACAGCAAAAACTGTCCAAACCAGCCTAGTTTCCTGATATATCTTTAGAAATAAAATCCTAATTAAGTGGCCTGGGCTAATTCAAGACTTAATTGAACTAAAGAAAGTTTCAGTCGATTGTAGATCTATATCAGGACGAAAGATGAAAGCTTTTCCAGAAGCTTGTCACTCAAACTGCTGCAGTGATTTAACAAACCAGATACTTTCAAACTATTATAAAAGAAAACTAGGTAATGTCTGAGATTGATCTGATGGTAAATGTAATCTGTGTTGGTTTTAAGGCATACCTGACACTGGGAGAATTATTACCACAGAGTGCCTTGGTACTGATTCAGTGCATGAATCTCCAAAAGTCACTTTAAACATTCTCTGCATAACATTGCCTCCCATTATCCACCATGATCAGTAAACACTTTCCAAAGGCTCATGGGGTACCTGTGAACACCTTTGCTAGGCTTGAATTAGCTGTTTTCCACTTACAGTCATTTCTGAAACAGAACCTCAGTGACTGATGATGCTCTCAGCAAGGCACAAATATTTTAGCTACTGTTATGATGACAGATATTACATTCCTACAGGAATCCCTGAACACCCTTGTTTTGCTTTATGAGAATAATAAGCATCCTTTTCCTGCTGAGTATTATGAATTTAAATTTCCAGAAACAAAGCCATACCCATGTTAATGATTCTACAGGGTTGATGGACAGAAAGGAACTTCACTATCTCTCAGAACTGGAATGCTATAAATCTTACTCCCTGTAATTGTCAATCATTGTCCACCTCTGTATATGACTTAATATACTTTTCTCCTCTCATGTAAAATGTCTTGCAATGTATTAACAAGACCATTAACTTCTACTAACCCAGAGATAGCATCTGAGACTTATAACAGAGACTTCTCTCTTTGCTATAACATGTCTAATGTTTCCACCAGTGTATTTGAAAAAATACTTAAGTTGTGATTTTCTTTGTTCTTTCACTGTAAAAATTTCATGAAAGCATCTCTATGCTGAAACATGTTCTTTGGTGATCCAAGACAATGATAACTCATATTAGGCCCAAGAATTAATTATATCTTATATCCTTGGAGCCGAAAACTGTGTTTCCAACAAGTAAGGTTTAATTGCATTTATCAATGAGGAAAATTTCATTAGCGAATACTAAAATAATTGCATAATACAAGACACTTATATTTATAGACTTGCATTTTGGGAAGAATATAGATTTAACATTAAAATCCAAAATTCTACTAGAGATCCACTAAGAACTAATGAAGCTTGCTTAAGAGGAAATAAAGGAAATGCTACTTGAAGCCAAAGGATGGTTACCATTCATACCATTATACTGCTTCAACAGTTAACTTGCTTATTACCATTAGTGTAAGGGATAACTGTTTTGGACCACTATCCCCTGGGCATAGTGTTGCCCACTGTCTTCTTGAACCATCAGGGGCTCTGACTATCAAGAGGAAACCTATGTAAGATTGGTCCATTAACTTTTCATCATGGGGTGGGGGTTGTTCATGAGGCCACATTCACTCCTAAGGATTTATAGGTCGAAACTAATTATTAGCAGAGAGGGTCTATGGAGGCCAATCTCTTTCCATCATTAACATCCTGGGAGGAAGAACTCACAAGGACTCACCCAAGGTAAGTAAAATGGCTAAAGGTGGCTGTCAACTTGAACACAACTGGAATAACTAAAACCAAAATGGCTGGGCACATCTGTGAGGGACTTCATTTTAATTAAATCATTTGAAGGGGGAAGACCCTCTTTTGAAGTGGGATTATTTCATCTTACAGCTTGAAGTCCATCATCCAGGGAAATAAGGGCAGGATGTGAGGGCCATCTGGCTGAGACCTCTGACACCTGACTGATGGCCAAAGGTTGATTGGGCTGATCTGGCTGGCTAGGTGAGTGTTCCCTTCCAACTCTCACCACTCCCTGTGCATCCATCCTGAAGCTAGAAGCTTCAGAAGAAGTTGAAAAGGACGGCTTTCCCTAAAGAGAGGAGGACCGACCGCTCACAGGTACATGAATAGCTGTCCTCCCCAGCTAGAACCTCCAAACAAGCTCTCAAGGGAAGACCCACTTGTAACCCAGATTTTAAGCGGGAAAATTCACATTTAATCCTGCTCTTTTGAGGTGGGCAGATCCACCTTTAATCTGGACCACACACTCTGTGGGAACTCTATATAAAGGTCACGGAAGAATGAAGTTTGCTCCCTCTTTGCCTGTTTGCTTTCACTCTTGCTATCCAGTCGATTCTTTCTGTGGCACGAGAACCTACTTCTTCAGGATTCTGGCTTATACTAAAGACCAGGTGAAGCTTTCAAACTCGTGGATTGGATTCTTGGACCTTCTGTTGATAGACAGCTGTTATTGAACTAAGTGGACTCCAGCCTGTAAGCTATTCTAATAACCCCATTTATATATACATATATACATACACACTTACACATATATATCTACACATACACACACACACACACACACACACACACACACACACACACACGT
>CABHPR010134187.1:8043-20423 GCA_902168415.1 Peromyscus melanophrys | reverse complement strand
TTGCCAGCAGTTTATTGTGGGGGTATCTTTGTGGATTTCTGTGGGCCTCTCTAGCACTTTGCTTCTTCCTAATCTCATGTGGTCTTCATTTATCATGGTCTCCTATTCCTTGTTCTCCCTCTCTGTTCTTGATCCAGCTGGGGTCTCTCACTCCCCCAAGCTCTCTTTCCCTCGACCCTCGCCCTCCATTTCCCCCACTTATGTCCAGGCTGTTCATGAAGATCTCATCCATTTCTCCATCATTGGGTGGTCCCTGTGTCTTTCTTGGGGTCCTGTTTTCTAGGTAGCCTCCCTGGAGTTGTGAGTAGCAGTCCAGTCATCCTTGCTCCACATCTAGTATCCTCCTATGAGTGGGTACACACCATGTTTGTCTTTCTGAGTCTGGGTTACCTCACTCAGGATGATTTTTTCTAGATCCATCCATTTGCCTGCAAACCTCATGATGTCATTGTTTTTCTCTGCTGAGTAGTATTCCATTGTGTATGTGTACCACATTTTATTTATCCATTCTTCAGTTGAAGGACATCTAGGTTGTTTCCAGGTTCTGGCTATTACAGATAATGCTGATATGAACATAGCTGAGCAAGTGCTCTTGTGGTATGGTTGAGCATTCCTTGGGTATATGCCCTAATTGTCGTGCTAGAAGCCCCATCCAATGACTGAGGGATCTGGAAGCAGAGATCCACGGCTAGGCCCCTGGTGGAGCTCCGGGAGTCCAATTAGCGAGAAAGAGGAGGAACTATATGAGCGAGAATTGTTGAGGCCAAGGTTGGATAAAGCACAGGAACAAATAGCCAAATGAATGGAAGCACATGAACTATGAATCAATGGCTGAGGGGCCCCCAACTGGATCAAGCCCTCTGAATGGGTGAGACAGTTGATTGGCTTGATCTGTTTGAGAGGCATCCAGGCAGTGGGACCAGGTCCTGTGCTCATTGCATGAGTTGGCTGTTTGAAACCTGGGGCTTATGCAGAGTTGCTTGGCTCGGCCTGGGAGGAGGGGACTGGCCCTGCCTGGACTGAGTCTACCAGGTTGACCTCAGTCCTCAGGGGAGGCTTTGTCCTGGAGGAGGTGGGAATGGGGGGTGGGATGGGGGGAAGGGGAGGGGGGCGGGAGGGGGGAGAACAAGGGAATCCGTGGCTGATATGTAGAACTGAATGGTATTGTAAAATAAAATATAAATAAATAAATAAATAAATAGATAAATAGATAAATAAATAAATAAATAAATAAATAAATAAATAAATAAATAAATAAATATGAGGATCTGGATTTGATTGCCCAACACTCACGTACATACAAAAGTTGGGCTGGTGGCACACATTTGTAATCCTGGGTCTGTGAAGGTAGAGACAGGCAGATCCCTGGCATCCACTGGCCAGTCTTTACCAGACCAACTAGAAACACTCTCTCAACAAGCAAGACTGTCAATGCCTGAGAAAAAAACACCTACGCTAGACCTCTTGTCACTATGTATGTGCACACTCATGCACACACACACCCACACCCACACCCACACACCCCCCCCACACACACACCAAAATAACTGTACATACACACATAAAAAATTCTTATATCTAACAATCTAAACAACTGTCAACCAAAGCTTTGAGAAGAGCACTTTGTATATGCAATTTAAGAAATGTCAGTATATCTGGAAATAATTACATGAAGTATATTATGATGCAGAAAGACAAATACTGCATATATGGGTCCTAACTTGTAATATTTGTGTACATGTATGCATACATGAATGTAAGTGTTAGCTTAGGTCATATACATATAAATATATAATATACATATACAAATACATATATCCATACATATGTATATGTAACTACTGAGGCCATTTAGTGTTGCTTATATGTACGTGACTGACCACATATTAACTAATTAGGGAATTTATCCCTGGATAAAACTGATTCTTCTTCTCTCAGCATCTAATGATTGCCTGTAGCTCTTCATCTTGATCTTCATCATATCATTTCACCAGGGTAGATCCTTGTGAAATTTTCCCTATTGGTATTGTAATTATACAACTATTGTTTAGCCAACAGTATTGTTAATGTTTCATTGGTGCAACTTCGCTGTTGTGTGTAGCAGACACTATATCATAGCAAGTGTTGCAGTCATCTTACTCTTACAATTTTTCATCTCCCATTTCTGTGATTTTTCCTGTGCCTTAGGTGTAGTGGTTGTGTTGCAGATTGATAAAATGTGGTTGGGAACGCCACAGTCACTTATTCTATATTTTGAAAAGTTGTGGATCTACGTCACCATCTGCTGAAAGGGAAAATTCTTATCTGTGGGTGTAAAGATAGGTATTTAGAATACAGTTACATACTATATTTGTTTAAGAAAATGGCAACTGTAGATTCTCTTTTAGGATCTACGACCTCACTGGCAATGAGGAGTCAGATAAGTATGCAGAACAAGACCTGAATTCTTTCCTACTAAGCAATACTTAGGTCCAAATAGACACCTGTTGATTATCCCCAATATGAAAGTGTCAATATTACTCCACTTGTTATACTTAAAAAGCTAAAATTAGATCAACCAAATGACCCAGCATTACCACTCTTTGGCATAAGCTTATACCCATACGGTTTGACTCAGACATGTTCATTGCTGCTGTATTCATAACAGACATGCAATGGGCAGAACCTGGATATACATTAACTGATAAATAGTTAATGAAAAAGTAGCACGTGTATACAATATTCAGTTGTAAAGAAAAATAAAATCATCTAATTTGTAGATAAATGAATGCAATTAGAAAATATTATACTAAATTCAGTAACCCATTCCTGGAAAGAAAATCATTATATATTCTCTCTCATCTGTGGTTTCTTGATCAAAATCTTCACATGTGAATATACTACCTGGAGTAAACCAAGAAGCCAGTAAAGTAGAAAGGTACTGAGGCAGGAACGAGCTCTAGAGAGGAGAAAATTAGGACACAGGTTCTATGAAGGGACAATGAGAAGAGCAAGAGGATACTTTAACTAGGGGTGGTGCTAATACAGTGAGAGGGAAGAAGCTGAGCTAAATAATAGTAATTATCTTTGAAAAGGCTATAGGGAAATATATGTATTATTAAAGTTATGGCACATGGAGTTAAAAGCCGTAGACTAACCAAAGCTCTAGTGTCAAGAAAAAAGAAAAGAAAAGCATCCCTTTGAGTTGCTGGTCAGAGACCATAGAAGAGACTCCCAAAATAATAAAGGATATTGGCATTGCCGTTGGCTGCCCCCAGAACTTGAACATAAGATTTTATTTCTGAAGACAACACACTTGGGACACAGAACATGCAAGAATCAACTTTAACCATACATGAATGGCTCCTTCCTGGGACTAGTTCTCATGGTATCTGAAATTTCTTTGCAAACTGCTAAGGAAGAAAGCAATCACTGGCTCTTCCCAGCTGTAAAGTCCATGAACCACATCAATGTCCCTTGTTTTTATAATGATAGTCATTCTGACTGGGGTAAAACAGAATCTCAAAGTAGTTTTAATATTCATTTCCATGATGAATAAGAATGCTGAAAACTTTTTAAAAATGCTTATAGGACATTTCTATTTCCTCTGTTGAGAACTTCTGTTCACTATTTCATATTCATTCATTGTCATATTTATATTTTTAGTGTTAAATTTTTGCTTTGCAATTCATTATATGTTATAGATATTAGTCCTGTGTAGTATGTCTATCTGGCAAACAGTTTTTTCTCCCGTTACATAGGATGTTTTCTTTGTTAATAATGACCAATGCTTTACAGAAGTGGGTTATTTTTTGTGTTGTTGTTTGTTTGTAATCTCTTGCATTAATTCTTGATGTTGTTTATTATGCTATTGAAATCCTGTTCAGAAAAATTATAATTTCATCAGACTTCATTCTTTCTACTTAGATTTTCTTTTTCTGATTTTCCTTACATGTTCAAAAACCAAAAGAAAATTCCTATTTATCATTAACTCATACCCTTACTTCCTCTGGATTTTAAACTTTACTTATACCCCTCACTATTCATTTCTCCAAGAACATAATATTTATTTTCCCCTTCTTCAACCCAAGTGTTTGGGTATGATAATTCATATCAAAGGTTTATCCTACATCTTATAGTTAACCTTAACTAAAAATATCACTTCTGTATTAGCCCAGCAATGTCAATTTATATATTAATAAAATGAGCTTCCTTCATCTCTTATTTCAATAATTTACTTGTTTCTCTGTTGTCTCAAACCCTATTCTGTCTCTGGTCCTTGGAATTAATAGTAATTCATAATATTCTTTCCTACTCTGTTATTTTTCACATCATTCTTCATATTTCATGAAAGAACCATCTTAGCTTTGGTCAAAAGTTAGACCTTTGTCTTTCTTTTTGTTTTTTTTTTCTAATTCATCATAACTAAATAATGAAAAACTTTAGTGTTTATGTTCTTCTAGTTCCTATATAATTTATTTCACAAAATATGCAAGCTAATTCAAATATATAGAAGCAGAGTTATAGACTTGGAAAGTTCAGAAGATAAATTTATCTGCAAATCCTGGATAATTCAAACAATAGTAATTTGACATGTAGTCCACAGTATTTTTTCTTTCTTGGTATCACCAGCAGGCAGTGTTAGCTGATAATAGCTTGAAATCACCAATTATCAGATGTTATATAAAATATTGAGTGTATCATGAAAGGTGAGTTGAAGCTATAGTAAAGCAAATGAGATTATTAGACACAAAACTTATATATGCAATGTGGGAAATCATCACTGTATAAAAATAGGATACTTAGATGTTTATAAATCATAAGAATAGCAATAGTTACTATAGGAAGGTATGTATGTCCTGTATCATCTTTACCCTTAAGCTTCCTTTATGATGACATCAACTTCTTCACAGATATACATCTAGGTGGTCTTGATACCAAATCTACAATGAAGCAGCAAATCTGCATTTTCACAATTCATTGGAATTCTTTCTGAATATCATTATGGCAAACAAATTGAGCCCTTAAATGCCTAGCTTACATCAAGGCAAAATCATTCATATAAGGTAGATAAATATGGATATGGAAATAGAAGAGGCTTTATAAGATGTCTTTTACAATTCTGATGTTAAAAATGGATTCATTTACTTTAAAACTTTTTTCCCTTTACATAATGATTTTCTGTTAAATTAAGAAAGAAACAGTAAAAGAATAGAGTGATAAACCCTCAAATATTTTAAGGTATACTTCCTGTCTTCCTTTAGGCCTTTTATCAGATCTTTTTAAGCTAAAGTCATTCCACTGTAGAGTTTAAATTGTAATCCTACACTGTTTTTGCAGGTGATTTTTACAGTATAATAAGAACTGGAATTGCTTGCCCATATTGAATTCACTTTCAGCTAGGATAGCTCAACCAAGTCAGTAACTCAACAATTTTCACAGTAGTAAATATCTCAGTTTATTTTTTTATTTTTATTTTTCTATCAATTATCTTTAATTAGCCTTTACACACTATGTATTAGACCAAGGACAAAAGTCTAGCCACTTCTTCCACAGCAAGGATGAAACAAATTAAAAAATGCTTCACAAAAGTCTTCTTTCATGTAGGACTATTTTCTGTTGTTACCAAGTAGGTGAATTAAGGTTCTTAATCATCTTTCCTTTCAATATCAGACAAATGGAGAGGCCTTGGTCATAGGGGACAAACTTACACAACAAGATTAATAGTTTCCAGGAATCTACTGTAACAATTAGTGAGTATGAATAACTAAACTGGATTGTTCACAAGAAAAAAAAAACATAAAAGAGTGGATTTCAAATAAATTCATCTTACAAATAACAAAAGAAAATTACTGTCAGTGATGATAGATATGTGAATTAATGTCATTATGACATTTGGCACTATATATTTTATATATATGTATGTATATATAAAATCATGACACATATTGGTGACACATGTAATATTTATGTTTCAATGAAATATTCTTATAAAAGAGTATAAAATTTTGTAGACAACAAACTCTTTGAAAAAACCTTTCAAGAATACTAAAAGTTTATATTGCTTAGCTCACCCCCCATCTGTCTGCTCTCTCTGATATCATTCCTTGTGATGATGGTTAGCATTATTAAAATGACTCAACCTAAAATTACCTGGGAAGAGAGACTCTAGTCTCTCTACATTGTCTACATTGGGTTGGTCCGTGGGAATATCTGTGGAAATTTGTCTTGTCACCTCATGGGGGAAGACCTAGCCAACTATAGGTAGCACCACATCCTAGGTATTTGGTTCTGTGGGTAAGAGTGGAGAAATAGAGCTGGGTGCAAGCTAGCAAAGCAAGCAACCATGTACGTATTCATTCCCTTTGTTCTTGGCTGTGGATGTGATGTGACTGAAGTTCCTGCTTTGACTTCCACACAGTAATGGACTGTAACCTGGAACTGAAAGAAAGCCCCTTCTCCACCAAGTGCTTTTTGTCAGGATATCATTTTATCATAGAAACTGAAGTGAAACTGGAACCTACTTTTGAAAATGTATCAATGATTTCACCATGTCTTATATCCTATCAGTGTTTCAATTAAATGTTTAAAAATAAATATATTTGATAGTTAAAAATTAAAGGGCTTATCCTCTGATGTTGAAAGGTATATTGTCACACCTGAGTCATAGCAATATCCATAAACTCTAATATATACTTGTGTTAAAGTAAAATCACCAAAGTTAAACTGAGAATGAAATAAACAAAGACACAAAGACATAATACCATGCTGGTCTTGAAAAAATAGATAAAGGAAATAAGGAATTTTTTAAAAAGCCATTGCTTTATAAGCTACCCCTTCTTACTTGACTTAATTAAGATTTCTAATTTGTGATAAAAAACACCATGGACAAAAGAAACTTGGGGAAGAAAGGGCTTATTTCAACTTACAGCTTTATCAATGGAAGTTAAGGCAGAAACCAGTAGACAGAAACTAATGCAGAGGCCAGGGAGGAGTGCTGTTTACTGGCTTGCTCCCCATGGATGGCTCAGATTGTTTTATTTCTTTTCTCCCCCAACCCCAGTTTTACTTATTTTAATTACTTTTTTACTTTTATTGAAAGTAGACATTTTTCTAATATAATATATCCTGATTAGTTTCCCTTCTCTTTATTCCTCCCAGTTCCTCCCCACATCCCATCCAGATCTATTTACTTTCTGTCCGAGGCTTCATACAGCAACTTATGGAAACAGATGCAGAGACACAGAGCCAAACATTAGATGGAGATCAGGAAATCCTGCATAAGATGGGGAGAAAGAATTCTGGAGCTAGAGGGGCCAAGGACACCATATGAAAACCCACAAAATTAACTAACGTGGGCTCATAGGAGCTCACAGAGACTGAAGTGACAACCAGGGAGCCCACATGGGACTAACTTAGGCCCTCTGTATATATGTGGCAGTTGTATAGCTTAGTCTTCTTGTGGAACTCCTAACAGTAGGGGTAGGGACTGTCTCTGACTCTTTTGCTGGCTTTTAGGACCCTACTCCCCATACTGGGTTGCCTTGCCCAACCTTAAGATATGGGGAGGTGCTTTGTCTTACTGCAACTTGATATGACATGCTTTATTGATACCCATGAGAGACCAATCTTTCCTAAACAGAAATGGAGATGGAGTGGATTGGGAAGGAAGCAGGGCAAGAGGAGACTGGGTGGAGACGGTGGAGGGGAAACTGCCACTGAGCTGTAAAATACATAAATAAATACATTTTAAAAAATTTAAAAAAGAAAACAAATTCCAAGGGATAATAATAAAATAAAAAAGATAAAAGCAAAACTAACACATCAGTGTAACACAAATCTTAAAAGGTCTTATTAATAAAAAACCTGGAGTCAGACATTGGGGTGAAAGCTGAAAAATCAGAGAAACAGAACAAGCTAGCCACGTTCTTATGTCTGTCTATGCAATCCTCAGCCTCAAGACAGTGAGTTCCTGTTTCCTGTTTCTTCATGCCTTATATACCTTTTTCTCTGCCCTGCCATCTTAATTCCAGGGATTAAAGGTGTGTATGCTTCCCAAGCAAAGGCATGAGATCTCAAGTGTTGGGATTAAAGGTATGTGTCATCATGCTTGGCTCTGTTACTAGTATGGCCTTAAACTCACAGAGATCCCTGGTGATAGGATTAAGGGTTTGTGTCATCATTGTCTGGCCTCTATGTCTAATCTAGTGGCTGGCTCTGTCCTCTGATTCCCAGATAAGTTTTATCGGGGTACATGATATATCATCACACATCAGAGTTGGACAAGACAAATAAATAGGGAAAAAGAGGGCCCAAGTTAAGGTGAAAGGGTCAAAGACCCACTTTCAGAAATCCCATAAAAATACTAAGCTGGAAGTCATAGGACAAGCACAGAGGACCTGATGCAGACCTGTGTAGGCCCTGTACATACTGCTCAGTCTCTGAGTTCAGAGGAGCTCTGATCATGTTGATTTAGAGGGCCTTGTTTTCCTAGTCTGCCTTCTTAGAAGCTACAGCACCTCATGACCAAGGAAGTCACCACCTTCAGTGGGCTGGGCACTCTCACGTCAGTCACTGATTTAAAAAAGCCACATAGGCTTGCCTTCAGCCTATCTGGGCAAAGGCGTTTTCTCAGCTGAGGTTCTCCGCAAATAAATCTAACTTGTGTCAATTTGAATATATATTGTAACCAATCAGGACACTACTTCTCAAATAAGTTTGGGAGAACTAATGGTAAGGACTCTTAATAAAATATTTAAATATAAGGAAAAAATAAATAGGTGTGTGATAAGAAATATCCAAGTCAGAGAAGATTTATAGACAGAATAAACATTTGAGATGAAAGTAAATGTTAACACTCACAACTCTAGGTTAAGTATATGTAACAACCCATCTAACAAAGTTTGCCTGAAAGCCAATACAAGAGATAAATATATCATTTAGACACTCACTGTGTTGGCAAGAAGTTTGCCTGTTCCTTAAGGAAACCACTATTTCTAGTTCCCAATTATTAGGACTTTTTCTTTGATATTCAGGTAAGAACTTTTTAACACAGGTGATACACTTTTTATTTCTGTATGCAAAAGCAAAGAGCCTTTATTTAAAGCGCAAGCTTGGACTCTCTGTCTGTCCACCACAGCAGTGAGAGCAGAGAGCACCAAGACTGAGTGCAGTAGGGATTTTATCATAGTAGAGGTTGAGGGTGAGGGAATTTTAAGGGTTCAGACTCTGATTGGCTGACACAATTTTAGTGATTTATTGAATATAATTAAAACTCTGACACTATAGTGGGTAGCTGTTCTAGTTATGACCTTAAAGCACCGCACCTAGTCAGGTAACAGGTAACTGTTACACCTGCCTATGATCTTGAAGTACATGCCCCTGGGGCTTGGCCACTGGAGACCCTTAAGACATGGGATGCATGTATGCGGCTCTCTCTTTGCCTCTTCTTGGTATTGGATGCTGAGATCTTGTACCAGGCAAATCAGCATGGGACATAGCTCAGCTTTTCTGGACCATATGTTAAATCTCCCACAGTAGTGATTACACCCCAAATAAATTCCTTTAGTCATTAAATAGACTCTATGGATTTCTTACATTATCTAATGCCCAATGTGGGGCGTGGGTAGGACATCCACAGCTGTTTAAATGGATAGAGATAGGATATTAAGATAGATTATTGTATATACTAGTAAAATAATTTAGTAAAATATCAGCCTTAGATAATTTGCATGGTTATGGATTCTAGCATATTGATACAAACATAAACTATTTTTATATTCCTATTTAAGATAATTTATATATTAATATAAACACAAAACTATATTTATTGTATTATATATATATATATTTCTACTCCTATTTGAATTACCTTGTATATTGTTACAAATGTAAAATTTGTATTTGTAATTATATTTGTCATACTGTATGTATGTACTGCCTCTATTTAAGGTATTTTGTATATTGATACATTTTTAGGATTGTTGTCATATTGCATATTGCACTATACATTTCTACCTCTATTTAAGACATTTTGTGTGTTGTAACAATTGTGAAGACATTGTTGTTTTATAGTACATTTGTTTACATACTATTTATCTTATTTTTGTGAAACCTTAGTCCTTAGTTATTTAGGTATATAAGACTTACAGATTTATAATCAGCTATGCTTGTCATTTCTATAATTATGTAAGTTAGGTTGTTCAGATTTACAGATACATAGGTCAGATGGACAGGTAATCTTCCAACACTTCACAGACCTAGAGAATATGGCATTTAAATAACTTAGAATTCTGCTGATGTGAGACATGATTGCTCCTGGCAGCACCGATAGGATCCCGAGAGAACGTTGGGCTTCTAGACACTTCATTTGGAAGTTTGTCTTCTTGGCACATAATGGCCTGCTGGGCAAAGAACTGCCCTTGCCTCAACTGCTGACTATAGATTTATCATCATTTCTGGATGAGCAGAACACATGGAAAAGCGACTATTGAACTGTGCCAAGACAGGGTAAGATGGTCTTTCAAAATTCCTGCTTCTGAAAATGGTCTGTCAGATATTCTAGGCCTGTAGCCAAATTGGATGCCCCAATGGGACTGAGAAACTTTAGGTGACTGTCCAGGCTGCCAGCTGTCTCTGGCTATTCTTGAAAGATTTTCGAACATTGCTTGCATGCATTTCCCATTTTCTCAGGTATTATTATATTCCTTCTCAGGTCTTTGATGTGGTTGAAGACTAATAGTTACAGTTACAATCTTCTTGTATCTTAGCTAGAACAGATTAAGTACTAGATTCAGATTCTTCAGGATAGGGCAGCTTTTGGAATAATCTTTGTAACATGGCATTTACCTGTGTTCTGGACATCTCTGGATTTTAGTACGTGTCTCTTGTTTGATGTTGTTCTTGTTGATTATAGTTCCATTTTGTTTAGGTCATTACCCTTTATTTCTCCTGAACAATACTTAATAATCATTCCTATTGTATGTATTTTTATGTTAGGTTAGAACTTTCTTATTTAAACAAAAGTGGTAGATGTAGTGGGTAGCTGTTCCAGCTATGACCTTGAAGCACTGCCCTTAGTTAGATAACAGGTAACTGTTACACCTGCCTATGACCTTGAAGTACATGCCCCTGGGGTGTGGTCACTGGAGACCCTTAAGACCTGGGCTGCATGTATGTGGCTCTCTCTTCACCTCCTCATGCTATTGGATGCTGAGATCTTGGACCACCCAAATCTGCGTGGGACATAGCTCAACTTTTCTGGACCCTGTGATAAATCTCCTATGGTAGTGAGTTAACCTCCAAATAAATTCCTTTGCTCATTAAATAGACTCCACAGATGTCTTGTATTATGACACTTGACAGGATTTCAGTTTCTGATACCTAAGGCACACCTAATGACTTTCTTTCATTGAGGGAAATTGTCAAGTTCTCAGAAGATGCATGTTAATTTGAAGGTGTGAACTGAGGAGAAGGATCAAATTAAAGTATGAAAACAAATAGTTTCCATTTAGTGGGAGTTATATTAAGACCTTTTCTCTAATCAAACATCTCCTTCATGAGGTAGCTGATAAGCTTTCAGGTCCTCAGCTTCCCTGGAAGCTTTGTTTTGCTATGCATTGTCTCATATGGCCTTCTGTCTTTCTTGATCACTGTTTCATCATATTTGTGCAGTGCATGTTGATCCAGAAGAATTTTTGTTTTTCTTAATTTTATTCTCTATTTTCATGTTTCCTTTCCATTCATCACACATGTTTTTCTACTTAGTGTTGTGTAAACACTACCACAGTTTTTACTTCTTAGAAACACTCCTCAAAACCTCACTTTCCACACTGAGAGTATTTTAAAGCAGTTAAGATTCAAGAACACTTACCACCCTACCCCCCATTCAGCACTCAACTTCTTATTCCACTTATTTCATAAGGACTTTATCATATTTTATCTAAAAAATCCAATCTGCACACCACAGAAAGCATGCCTAATGGATGTCCTCACACTTCTGCCTTTTGGCCAATGAGTAATAGACTTTTAATAGCAGTCTCATAAACCATAGACATATGTTCATCATTTGCAATTACAAACACAATGGAAAATGAAATAGCAGGAGCTGTGGAAACCAAACAAAAAGCATGACTCTGTTGCTAATTGTGTATGTATAAATGCCTGGGGCATGCCAATATCTTTCGTCAACTAAGTCACCTATAAAAAAATCTCAAGAACAATAACATGAAATAAAAGTCTATTAGCAAATGCTTTAAAAGCTTTAATAGCTATATTTTGCCAACTCTACTTGATATTCAAAACTTGGTCATTCAGTTGTAACTCTGCCTCTACCTTCTCTCTCTCTCTCTCTCTCTCTCTCTCTCTCTCTCTCTCTCTCTCTCTCTCTCTCTCTCTCTCTC
>CABHPR010134186.1:44300-60528 GCA_902168415.1 Peromyscus melanophrys | reverse complement strand
ACTATGTATCATCCTGCATTGCGCCTGCAATCTTCCCAGGAGACAGAACCCAGGTGTTTGACAGCCACACTTTCATCGGAATTCGGGGGCCGAGGAAGGCAGTTTAAATCCTTGCTGTGTCGTCTCTGTAGCTGGCAAATAGGCTCTGGAAAGTTTTGTGTTTTTCTTTATATCAGCAGGCCTTTTGATGACCATTTACTGGTGTTATGGGTGACTAGAAGCTTGTATAGGCATCTGATTTTTCTCATTCTGGTCTTGTAGTATTGTTCTATAGCCTGAATGTGAACAGATTCAGAACCTACTCCAGAACCACAGCATTCAGTTCCCCACTGACTAGCGGAGACAGCAACTCCCTAAAGGCCAGCTCTGCATTGTTGTCTGTCTTAACACAAACTTGAAGTGTAAATAACCTCTAGGACTTACAAATACTATATGTACATGTAAATTTCTTTTCCTTTTTTTTTTTTTTTTTGTTTGGTTTCTCAAGACAGGATTTCTCTATATAGCTCTGTATAGTTCTTGCTGTCCTGGAACTCACTCTGTAGAGCAGGCATTTTAATAGTCATGAAAAGATTGGGTTTTTTTTTTGTTATTGTTGTTAGCAACTTGTTTATGCTTTGTACTTTTTCCATATGCATTACAGAGTTATTTAGTGTGGGGTGTTTCTCATTTCTTTGTTTCTTTTTATTAATTACTATAGGATTAGATGTGCATACCACTCTATTTTCACATCTATGAACCCAGGGCCTTGAGTAGGCAAGTACTGTACCACTGAGCTGTACCCTAACTGTATTTATAATGCTTTAGATTATGCTGCTTTGCATAGTGTGAGGAGTTTAATTGTGTGCATTGGGTGAATTTCTTTGGATTTCTCATATGGGATTTGATTCACTCCTTGAATCTGTAGGTTTATATCTCTCACCAAATGTGGGCAGTTTTCAGCCACTGTTTCTTGAAATACTTTGTGTTTGACCACAGAGCCTTAAGACTCCATGTATTTTTCTTTTCCAAGAAACGTGATCATTGAATACACTGCAAAGGACAACAGGCTGTGGTGTGTGGAGGGCTGCTTGTCTCCACTGACTTTATTTCAGTCCCTTATCTATCTATCTATCTATCTCTTTTGCAGATTGAATGAATTCTATTACTTTGTCTCTCAGTTCACCCCTTATCAACTTCACTCTGCAATTACTTCCAGTATGCTTATTTATTTTAGTCACTGTATCATTTAGTCTATAATTTCCATTTGGCTCTTTCCCATTGTAAGTTACAGCATGATGAAACCACTGAACTAGAGCACTCTGGTAGAGACAGTTTATTGAGGGAATACAAACACCAGACTGTCTCTTGGTGGGTGGGTAGAGAACAGCAGCCAGCAGGGAAAACCTTGTCAGTGTTATGGGGACGAGTAGTGGCAGGAGGACCAGTACAATCCAGAACAGCCCGGGAGTTAGCATGGGGACGTGGATCTGTTGCAGGCTGTTTGGGTTTATCAGGAACTAGATGCATTTGCCAGAGGTAGCTGATCTTTGGGGTGGATAGGAGAAGGAATGGCTTCTCCTGACAAACAACCCTCCTCATGAGACTGAGGAATGCTGAGCTTAGGTTTCTGTTTATCTTCTATAGTCCTTTATGTTTACCTGGTCTGAGATGAGTCCAAGCTGTCATTTAGGACACTGACAACAGCACTGCCACTGGGGATCTGCTTTGTACCTAACACCCATAACATCTTTTCGCTTATTAATTTCTATTAGTCTTCATTGGTTAAGAGAATCTCTAATTAACTATTGATGAGGCTTATAATGGTCACTTTGAAATTCTTGTCAGATAATGCCAACATCTTCTTCATGCTGGTATTGCCTCTGATGTTTGCCATCTCTCAATCAAGCTGATATTACTGGTTCTCCATATGGAACTGACTTTATGGGGTTATCCTGGATGTTTTAGTTGTTAAATTAGAAGAGTATTACAAGTATATCTTCCTTTTTACAGTGGACTACCTTTTGGGAGTTTAGCTCATGAACTTGGCCTGTTTTTGCATTCTAATGTCAGTCTTTGCCATGTCTTCTGGTCTCCTTCAGCCACCTGTCCTCCACCCTTGGTGTGTCATCTGTAGGAGCAGAAGGTACTGCCTTAGTTGTTGTGTCATTAAATGGCTTTTGTGGTTGAGGTTTCTGTATCTGGTTCTTATGTCACTGGGTAGAGGCAGGGGCCTTGATGTCCTTGCTACTGCTATAGTGGATAGGGATACTTGCCATGTTCCAGTTGTTTGTGGATGGTAGCTGGGATGGCCCCAGGCTTTGCTGGTCCAGGGCTCTTGAATGTGACAACTCAAGTGTCTGACTGGGCACAGGAGACTGGGGCTTTGCATGAGGCTTTCTTGGTTGGATTTGGCCAGACAGTTTTTCCTGGTCCCCGCTTTTCTCTTTCCTTCCATCCTTTTCTCTGTGGTTATAGAGGTAGAACTGGGTTGCCGAGTGCCTGGGATATCATCTGAGGATCCATGAGACAGCCAAAGAAAACTAGGAAAACTCACCAGATTATTGATCTTCCTAAATGTTTCTTTCAAAGTTGTATATGGATTAAATTTTTAGGTCTGGATTTTAGTTGTATTTGGAGGTGAGGGAAAGTTTTCAGTGACCCACACTTGTGCAGCTCCAAACTCTGTATTGCTGATCAGTCAGTGTGATTTATCGATTATACAGACTGTGTACTGCATTTAGTGTGCCTGAATACAGATTGTCTGGTGACAGGACAGTATTAGGAACCACAGTGAAAGCAGAGAACTCCAGGAATAACAGACAATTTCATAATAGTCATGACATTAACATCAACTAAAATCAATGTGTGCTTACTCTATATTCATCACTGTGCTAAAGTATTTTAGTGGGATCATCTTTAATCACTAATGGTAGAAACTTCCTAATGAAGTTGTTCTTTAAGGTATCCTATCACCTGACTCATGACCTATACGCAGGAATCTTCTAGTTGTATTGAGAAGGTATGGAAAGTGCACACACTGGATACCTCACCACCTTTAGGTACCTTAGTTTCTTCTCCCATAAAAAGGATCAATAGCAACTTCATAGTACTGTTATAAGATCTTAAAAGTCATCAAAATTTATTCTAAATCTGGGTATGATGTAGTACTAGCATTTGGGAGGCAGAGGAGGAAGATCGTGTATTGGAGATCAGACATGCTACTTGGGAAGAACACACTTTGTAAGTGTTCAGTGGGGCAGTCTTCGAGAGTAGGTGTGCTCTTCCAGCATCTTCACAGGGCTTTGGAGTGAAGGCTTAGGTCTGGCTGCAGCGGTCAGTGTCCTGCAGCACCTTTGGGGGATCCTAGGCTTGGGTCATAGATGTTTGGAGACATCCCTGCAGGCAGAAATCAATGGCATCAGGGTTAGGCAGGTTAGATGGTGAGAAGACTGGAAATTTCAATTCCAGTTACCTTATTTCTTTTTACTGTTTTTTTTCTCTTTTAATGGAACTTAGCTTCAAATATACATGTATGAGTCCTAAGTTATTCTGATCTAACTATGCAAAACTCTTTAGAATCCTATCTTATGCACATTTGCTATCTCTATTATCTAACAGTAATGCTTTTCTATACCCCTTTTTGCTTCTTTTTTTGCTTTTACAATTAAACAAAGGATATGTACTACATTACTAGGAACTGAAGATACTGTCTGGGACTAAAAAACAGGATAATGGTTTTTCTGAATATTTAACAACATTACACCCACCTTTCCATAATAGCTAAATATACCAGTAAAATTCATTTTCTAAAAGGAAACCCAGACAGCCTGTCCGGTTATGAGCCCTTGTAGCAATAATTAATATTTATTGAGTTCTAAGTGCAGAAGGTAGCGACTGTTTTATAGGGCAGAAAAGAGCAAATGCCGAGTGTATGGAAAGAATGACAGCATTATAAAGCAAAGCTTCAGCCCAAATTGCACAGGGCTGGAAAAGTACAGCAGTGTGTAATCAAAATATCAATTTACAGCCGTCTGTAGAAACCGGTTGATGCTCAGCAGGCCTGTGAAGGGAACAAGTCTCACTGAGATAATCAAATGTTTCAGGCATGTTGATTGAGGACTTCCTTCCCACTAGGTGAAGGCCTTCCTCCTCTCCAGGAGTGCTAATGATCAAGAACTTTTTTAGATCGATAGAAATCGGAGCATGGATGAAGATTTCAGCAGTGTGTGACCCTCCCGGAAGATGAAAACAAGCTACAATCCTTCACAGAGTGCCCTGCTTGCACTGCAATTCAACCAAGAGAGAATGTGTCCTGCAACCTGTTGCACTAAGGCTTCAGATCCCTCCACAGAATAGTCTAATGCCTTGTGTTATGTGCAGTTGGTTAAAGTTTTCTTTCCTTGGTGAAAGTGGATTTTTTTTTTTGTAGATTGCTTAGGAACATGGCATTTTACAATAGAAATGAAGAGGGTGAGGAAGAAAGGTGAGGGTAGCATCCTGAGTTTAACTTTTTGCCTCTTCTTCCCCATTGTCATCTTCTCCCTCATCTTGTCCCCTCCCCTTCTGTGTTCTTTCACCTATCACTGCCCCCACTCCCCCTTCTCCTTTTCCTTCTTTTGTTTTGTTTTTGAGACCTAGTCTCACTGTAGCCCTGAATTCACTGTGCAAACTGAGGGATATGCCCATTCTTTAGCAAGCCTGTGCCTTACATCCTAGTTGGAGTGCAGGAGACAGACCTAGCCAGGGCAAAAGTGACAGCTGTAGGACAGAGGCTATGGGAAACTTCTGGAGGAGGGGCTGGCAGAGGAGCAACACCCCAGGGGGAATCAAAGAGACAGAAACTTAGAACAGAAGTTAAGGTGGTTATGGGAGGTACCAGGGAGGAAAGGAGGACCCCCCCCCCCCCCGCCCCGTCTCAGGATCAAAGTCAAGCAGGAGCAAGAGGTGGTCTGATGGTCTGAACTCCACAAACTCTGGACACTGCTTCTTGAATGCGTTAGAAGACTTTGAGCAGCCATGAGATTTGAATCTTTTGTGTTAGTGGTTGACGTATGTGCATTAGCTTGAAGACTCATGAGGATTTATCATAAACATGGTGGCTTTAGTGCTTTTGTAGTTATGTCTGAACTTCCATTGCTTGGTTCCCAGATGAACTTAGTGAAGATAAAGAAAGACAAAGCCTATTCCTTTTTGGCCCCGCTGGGCTCACTTACCCTTGCAGCTAAGAGCAGATAACTTTATTTTCCTGCTGAATTCTTGGCTTCTGGGGACATTCACAATGACAGCTAGCTTTAGATACTTTGAAAGTACAATGTCAAGAGCTCAGAATATGCATATTAGGGATCTGTGTGTATTCTGGCTTCACTCATCCATTTTATTCCTCATGGGGAGGGGATTTATAGTGGTTGCCAAGCATAGTTACAAAAAGGAAGTCTTTTATGGGAACAGCCAATTAATACCAGGAAGAAAGGGTGGGTCTTGGCTGGGATGATGATGAAAAGCAGGAGAGGCCTGAAGAAAGCTTCACATTGCCTGTTTAGTACCTGGTATATATCAACTGTGCCTCTCCAGGAGGAGCTGGAGTCTCACACTGCATCTAGACTGTCTCCTCAAATATTCAAATATTGGCCAGCCTGTGACACTACTGGAAGATGGTGGGGACTTTAGGAGGTGGAGTCATTGAGGTTACATTAGTACTCCAGCCCCATTTCTCTCCTTGCTTCTTTGTTTTTATGAAATGAATAGGCCTCCTCTGCCACATGTTCCTGTGTGGGTAGCAGAGTGTGGGCTAAACCCATGAAACACTGAGCCCAAACAAAACTTTCTTCTTTTAACCTTTCTTCTACTGCAAGCATTCATCAGAGACATGGGAAGTTGACAAAGAAAAGATGTCCATCAAAGGACCAGTGATTGAAGCTGTTGAGACTGGGGCGGGTTGTGGGTGAGAAGGGGAGCACAGGTGGCTTCCACGTGAAGCCTGAGCACCAGGTTTTTCCCTCCAAACTACAGCTTGGATAAAAGTGGTCCATACATACAGCTGTGGGTGGACAGCAGTGGAGTGCACCAGAAGACCATCATCTAGAAGGAGTCCTCCCAGAAATTAAAGAAAACTTCTGGAGGACTTTCTCATTGAATTTGACTCTTCCCTGCTAGGCTGGCTTACCAGGAGACCCTGATTAGCTTTACCATAGACAGCATGCTTGTTTTCATGTATTTGTGCTTTTACTTTTCTCATTCTTCTATGGGAGAATTATATATTTAAAATTATAGTAATTATAATACATAGTATAGAAATGAAAACTCAAAATAATTGAGTATGAGTGATAAGGGTACCCCATTATAGCTAGATATTATCTTTTATCTTTCAAAATTATGTTCAAGAGTACGTTCTTTGGTATGGTACTCTTATTTTACATTTATGTTTGTGTGTGTGTGTGTGGGGGGGTGCATGTGTACATACCATAGTATACATGTAGAAGTCAGAATTCTACTTGTAGGAATCCATCTTCCTTCCACCATGTGGGGTCCAGGTGGGGCTAGGAATGGAGCACAGGTCATTGGGCTTGATGTGTGGCATCTGTCCTAGCAGAGCCACCTCTCTAGCCTCAGTTATTTCAATAAATGCAAATATATCTTAATTTTTATTTGAATCTCAGATGACTATCACAGAAAGCCAAGCTAAAACATGGCTCTTTCTCTGCTAGCAAGATACCCGAACGTTTGGTGAGACATTCAGTAGGAAACAAGCCGATCAATGGGTGCTGCGAAGCGGAAAGTCAATCCCATAGCGTTAAAATAGAACCAGAGGGAACAACTACAATAGAGCCAGGCAGAGGAATCGCGCACACGGGGAAAGCTTGCTTTTGTTTTGGAGCCCCACAGTTTCCCAGGAGCTGAGAGAAATCCTGTCAGGCACACTCAGACATTTGAAATCTCAGGTGAAGCTCAGGTACCTTGGATGTTTCATTATTTTTATCAACGACATATTTTCATAGCTATGTAACTAGGGTACTCATTGCGGTTCCTGGGAATACCTCAGAAGTCACTACCAAACACACAATTCTTTGGAACTGAAGCTTGTTGGGAAAAACTAAAATGAATGCACAGAACAGATATACATAACCAGAATTCACCCAAGAACACTGCTTTAATATAGAGGAACAATATCCAAAGGGTATCTAATTAATGAGATTAAGGCAGAAGTCATAGAGCTGCAGGAAGAAGCTGAGCTCTGGAGCGCCTATCTCTGTGAAATGTACATGGTGCTAGGTGCTTGGTTGCTTCACATAGTGCTAGATGATTCACCTGCTAGGTGCTTCATGTGGTGTTAGGTGCTTCGTGTGGTGCTAGGTGCTTCATATGGTACTAGGTGATTCAAATGGTGCTAGGTGACTCATGTGGTGCTAGGTGTTTCACATACACTGTCCATTGTTTTCCTAGATGACCCCAGTGCTATAGATGAGGAGAGAAAGGCTCCAGAAGTGATTTATCTTGGATTTCATGGCTAATAGACACTGTATCTGGGATTTTAATTATGGTCCATCTGGCACCAAAGCATATGTTATTCCCTGAATGAAATATGAAATAACAAAAGTCAAGGATCAGAAATGAAAGTTCTAGGGAAGCTGACCAGATCACCAATGCCTCTGTTTGAATGTATGGTGTGTTTCTTCGAACTGCATGCCAAGCATGGGTGGATATAGAATGAGTGAGCTGAACTTGCCTCAGTGGTTAAGGGTAGAGCTGATATAAGGGTGTAGAGATCCATGAGATTGAAGACCTGCTCACCAACAGAAATGAAATCAAAAGCTAGAGTCTGCTGTGGTGATATTTCATTTGTGCTGAAATGTGGTGATATTTTATTTGTACATTAATAAATAAAGCTTACCTGGAGGTCAGGGGGGAAAGGCCAGCCCATTTTAAGGAAACAAAGAAGTCAGGCAGTACACGCCCTTAATCCCTTAGCAGGCAGGATCTCTGTGTGTTCAAGGCCATGCTAGGGAACAGAGCCAAGAGTGGTGACACACACCTTTAATCCCAGTACCAACCATAGAGACCTGGAGGTCTGTACAGACAGACAGTGACAGAGCTGTGTAGGAAGAGGAAGTGAGGTAGCTGGGCTAAGAGCCAATGAGAGGACAGAAAAGTAAGGCATATAAGCCTGACAGGAAGTTGTGCTCCTAGGAAGCTACGGAGTTGGTGAGGTGAGGTTAGCTGGTGGCCTTCTGTATTTCCCTGATTTCTCTAAGGCTTTAACCCAAATTTCTGGCTTCATGTTTTTTATTTAATAAGATCATTTAGAAATTTGTCTACAGCTTGCTGACTCTTCATATGGAATTTGTATTCCTTGAGGGATTTCCTGAATTTCTCACATGAGGTAGAATCTTAGGAAGATCTCTCTATTTCTGCACATTCTGGGGTAAGTATGCAATAGTTGGTGTGAGATGGTCACCTGCATTCATTCTCTCAGTACATCTTGGCTTAGCAGGCATCCAGGTGTAACCTGTATTCAGTAATGGTAATTCAGAGGAGTAAGCTTTGGTTTTCTATGGGTAGGTGGACTCTACTCCCTGTGGCTAAGGACCATGTGGACCATCTAGCACCTGCTGGTGACTGGTAACAGTCTATCACTTATTCTGGTAGAGTACAATTTTGAAACTGAATATAATTTTCCTCTCCTTTGTGGAATCTGATGCAGTCTACCAATGTTAGTCTTGATGCCTCAGTGAGATTCCTTGCACACGGGTTTTATTTGACTGATGACTTTTCTTTCTTGGTTCCATTGCACACAAATTTCCATGTGCTTTGCCTGAGGAACTTGCTAGCATCCAGTCCCTTCTCACAAAAGATTTGGGCTCCATGATCCAGAACTGACCATCATGGATGATTTTAAAACTACAAAGGACAGGACATATTAAAAATTGTAAATTAGCATATGAACATTCATTTCTTACTTGGTTAGTTTTATATGCAGGCTATAATTGCTTCTTTATAAGTTATACTCATATTTATTTAACTTTTAATTGGAACCAAACTTGAAACAGTTGGTGGCCCCCACCCTATCGCCAATCTCTATATGAGAAATTGTCTTGTCTTATTTATTCATCAATTTAGAAGTAAATTGAAACTTCTCACCTGAAATAAAGTCCCTGGAAAAATTATCATATATGTCATTGTTATGTTTTGAATCTAAAAAATCCATGAAAGGCTCATGTGTTAAAGAGTTGGTTGGTAGCTGACAGGCTTTTGAGATGTGATTGAATCTTGAAGTTGGGAAATGTCCTCAATAGAGTTCATTAGTAGATTAATCCGTTAGTGAGTTGAGAGTCATATGGAATATTAAGGAGTAGGGCTTTGTTAGAGAGGCTAGGTTACCTGGGTTGTGTCTTTGAAAGGTATACCTTGTCCCTAGAACTTTCCTTTTAAGCACTCTAACATTCATCTGCCATGAGATGAGTTACTATGTTCCACCATGTGCTTGTTGCTATAATCTTCAGCCACCTTGCCAAGTGTGATCCTAGTGGCAATGGAACCAAGCAATCATAGACTAAGGTCTTTGAAACCATGAGCCAACTCAACCTTTCCTCTCTTAAGCTACTGTCTCATGTATCTGTCACAGTTACCAAAAATCCAACAGAGTTAGTGTGAAAGAAAAACATATTTGGTGATACTTGTTAATACACAATAAGAATGACTTTATTCAAGGCCAGAGAGCTAATTTAGTGGTTAAGAGTATTTGCTGTTCTTCCAGAAGACCAAAGTTTGGTTCTCAGCACCCATGGTGGGTGGGTAATAATTGCTTGTAACCCTAGCTCCAGGAGATTCAAGGCTTTCTTCTGGCCTCCGTGGGTACCTGTATATATGGTAAACATACAAATCCACATAAAAAAAGTAAATCTTTAAGAAATGAGAAATAAATTACTTTATTTAGGCCACTGTTGTAAGTACAGAGACCATGGCAATGGGGTTTTCAGTGAAGGAGAGGAATTGCTGTCAACTTCAAATTTAGCACAAGCAACTGGGAATTTCTAGCCAAGGAAATGGGGCTAGAAATTAGTAGGAGAAAATGTTAGGAATATGAAGAATTCTTGATGGAGATAGGTAGGATGAGCAGATAGTATCTAGAGAACTATAAAGGTCCAGGGATCCAATTAGATATTCAGAGTGATGAGACATTAATGAGGGTGTTAAGTGAACTTTCATTGTTGGGGAGAAAGGGGGTGGTTATTTCTTATTTTCTAGGGCAACAAGGAAGGTTGACTAAAAGTTTTGTCTGAACCAAATTATATTCAGGCTCTTGAACCTTCTACTCCATTTGTGCTCTTGCTCATAAAATCAAATTTATCAAGGAGCCCTGCTCTTTGCAGAATCTTATCCCCTCAATATCTGATCCCTTGATATCAGAGCAGATCTGCCACCCTTTGTCATCTCCCAGAGTGATATAAGATCACCCTGGCCTGTTTTCAGGAAGAATCTTGTTAGAAAGTGTTGCCAAAATTTCCCCTACTCTAAATGTCTCTGCTTCACAATTGCTACCCACTCACCCTAGTCGTGATCCTTGAGTATAAATTTTCATAAACTATGCTGTATTTGAAATTGAGCTAAATTCTATGTTATGCTCTTTCCTCTCCTATTGTAAGTTTTTAATTAAGGATACTTTTTTCTGTTTTAAGAATTGTCAAGCCCTGTTTTTTCATCAAGAGCTTCATAAAGGAAAAGAAAAATGTTTTATGGGGGTGTCTTAGTCAGTTTAGGGTACTGTAACAAAGTACCGGAGACTGGGTGACTATGAACTCAAGAAATTTACTCCTCATAGTTCTTGATGATAGAACTTTGAAATCTGAGTACATGGTTGTGCTCTGATGAGGGTCTTCTTCTGGTTTAGGGACAGTCTACTCTTGGTTTATTATCACAGGGCACAAAGAAAATGACCAAATGCCCTGTCTTCTTTTTATAAGGGCACTAATCCCATTCATGAGGATCTCACACTCATGACCTAATGTCTCAAATACTCCACCTCCTAAGGTGATCACATTGGGGCTTGAGGCTCAGTATACACATTTTGAAATGGCACAGAAACCATTATTTCTGTCACGAATTTCTTTCTGTGAATTATTGGGGTAGATGTGTCTCTCCTGACCTAGCTTCAGCCTCATCGTCTGTATTGCCTGGCTTCATCCTTTGCTCTTCCCCCTAACATGTACCTCTTTTCTCAGGGCTTAGTCCTAAGATAGAAAAGTGTATTAACTCTTTAATTATCTGGTGTTGCTATAAAAAGGGAAGAACAATCTGTTCTGTTCTTACTAAAACAAAGCTTGAAATGACTAGTGGCATTTTCATCAATGCTGGGTAGAAGTACTAATGTTCTACACAAATTACATTTCTAGGTTACAAGCAATTCAATTTTATATTTAGAAATTTCCCACCTGCATTTATTTACTGTTCCTATTTAAAGAAAAAATTTAAATTGCTGAACCACATGGTACAGAGGCAATACCATACAGACAGCAGCTGAGTAATTATCAAGGAACAATAGTCCCTTTTTCATGGGCCAGCTTCCTAGATTTGATGAAAGAATGAGACTTCAGTGAGAAACCAATCTAGAAATAAGCCATCAATAACTAACATCGTGCATATAATCCTTAACAGGTTGTGAAGGTACTAATCAGAATCAAAAGGAGCTTCTGCTTTAAATTATTACTCATTAGGATTTTAAATTAGATTAGAAAACTACCAATGATTTCTTTAGAATATGAGTGAGTTTTTTCATAAACCATATGTGCTGTGCCACTATTTCACACTAGTCCCTTGTCACAAGCAAGGCCAAGGGGCACTTGGAAAATGTACTTAAATGTTGATGAAATGGATAGTTTTCCTTTAGTACGATTATGACGGACAAGAAATTTCATCGAGAGGGAATGCTGTTAGGTATGACAAAGTCACAGAGTCACTGTTTTCAGATATAATTAGGGAGCTAGGACTTAGTCTTACTTTGAGAAATAGGAATCTGAAGTTATTTATCCAGATCCCCTAGGGAAACTTATGAATTCACATCCTAGTGGGAACATGGGTGGTGTACTAAAAAAAAAAATCAGTGTGGCTGCCACTGGAGCCTGTGCCTATCTTAGTGGCCTGCACTGCCACCTGGGACCATGGTGAAATCCAGACCCAGCTGCTTCTGACCATGTCTGGGTCCATAATCCTACCATGGCTGGGGTCTGTGCTGAAGTCCGAGTCCCGAATCGCCACCAAGGGTTAAATAGAAGCCCAGGGTTGGTGGTGTCCAGCAGCCATGCTGCCACCAGAACCATCCTGACCTGAGTGACCAGTGCTTCTATCCAGAGTCAGGGCCCAAGTTGCTACCGAGGGCTGTGTCTAGGTGAGTGGTCCAACTGCAGCTGGGGACTGTGTTGATGTCTGTGGCCCATGTCACCTCAGAAGGCCTTAGGAACCATGAGAGATGAAATCAGAAGACTATGCTGAGCCAGCCCAGCCCTTCACCAGCCCAGGGAAAGCTGGCCTTGCCTCTCACAGGACACTGTAGCAAGAGTTGGTCTGGACCCTCACTGGATAGCCAGCCCCTGCACTCGGGAGAGCTGCCCCACCCCTCACCGCAGGCCAACGTAAGGAGCTGACTCCGTCCCCTTGTCCCCTTGTCCAAGGTGGGTGGCCCCAGTGGCCTGGACCGACCATCTCAGCTACCACCCAGGCCCACAGCAGGGCCTTGGGTTGGTGCACCCTAACATCTACCCTATGTAGGACCAGCTGGAGCTAGTAAAGGGACTGGTCCTATGGAAGGAAACCCTCAAGAACTTTGTGATTCAGGGTGGCCACGGGATATCCCAGAGGAGTTCCTGTGAGGATCCAGGGATGATGGTATGCCAGGAACCAGAGGCCTTGAACCAGACAAGTGACTCATTGCAATGAAAATTTGCGAATAAAGCTTACTAGACAAAAAGGTGTACTGTGTGACACACCGAGGTCCTCAGTGCCACCAGGACGAATGAAGAGGTATTGGAGATGGGGGAAAGAAGGAGAAGCAAAGAGGTTTTTGGTTTTGTTTTATTTTGTTTTGTTCTTGTATTTGTTTGCTTACTTTGTTTTGTTTTCTTCTGGGGGGGGTGCTGCAGGGGTGAGGGGAGGATATGGGGGACCCAGAGGTGAGCGGAATTGTGTTGCATGATGTGATACCTAAGAGAAACAGTTTCTAGGATCGAAGATCTGTTCCAACTCAAGGTTCAGCAGCATTCAGCCCCTAGTAAGCTGGCTCCGTTGTGCTTGCACAAGTGGGAAAGCAGGCCTTCATGGCAGAAGGCAGCTGGAGCAGAGATGTTCACCTCAAAGCAGCCAGAATCAAAGGGAAAGGAAAGGCAAGGCCAGAGCAACGTCTCTTCAAAGGTCTGTGCCCTATGGCTATCCTCCAGTTGAACCCCATCCACTAAAGTTTCCAGCACTTCCCAAAAGAGCACCGGTAGCTAGAGAGCAAACCCCCGTGGAAACATTTCCTACTTAAAACCTACCTAGCACTTCCCCATGCATGTCCTCCATGAATGCTTAAACCGGGTCTTCTGGTTCCCTTCTCTGTGGTGCCGCCTTCTTTCCGATGCCACCGACTAGGGCTGGATGCAATCATATTCATTTCTTCACATCGTGCGACATGATGCCCACGGTACAATAAAAATTGGTGTTGATTTGTTAGCAAAAATAGCAAGTTCATCTTTACCTTTCCTAAAAATATAGCTGAACTATCATTAAGTACCAAGACCCTAAAGAAAACTACTTTTTTTATGTATTTCAATAAATAGTCAAAGTTTTTGAGATAATAAATGAATATAATTTCATTTTTGGAAGAGCATGAAATGGTTTGCTGACACTTCTCAGCTTAAATTCATTCTCCACAGAATTTCCAGCTGTGATTTCCAAATATGCAGCTGCTGTGTCAGGTCCACTGTTCCAGTGGGCAGATTTCCAGGCCCCAGAGTGTCATAAGTATGCAGCCGTGGAATCTGCTCTAGCACTCCACAGAGCATCATCAAAGCATGGTGCAAACATTGGTTCCAGGTAAATGCTTAGGAAATGAAGGACAGGTCAGTATGAAGCTGGGGCAATGACTATAGTTAGAGTCGATTTATTTCTTTTTGTTACATTTTAGTAAAAGCCTGTGGGATAGTGACATCAGTGTTCCCTGTAGTATCTTCACCATAAAATCTCAAATGATACATAATACATATTGGTTAGGAACTTTTATGGATCATCATTTTTATTTCTCTGGTGCCTGAGCTCTTTATTTTGTACAAATGTCATAATTCATTGCCTGTGAAATAATTGTAGAAATGAAAACAAAGCAAAGCAAAAAATAAATTGAAATAGAGCCATGACCTTGAAGTTATATCAATGTTTGTAGAGATTTAGTGTATTATATTTAAACATAGTCACATGAGAATATATTTAAACTTTTAATAGTTCATGTTGGTATCTCTTCTGTTGATAATTAGTTTTCCTGACAGTGTTGACCTTTTATTGAACTTCCTACATGATTTTGTGCAGGTGGGATTGAAAGGTTTGAACTTGCCCCATTTTACATCTGGGCCTGAGTTTCAGTTTCCTAAAAGGACAAACAGAAAGACAGCCTGTACACAGAGATGAGGAGATAACATGTACCAGGCCTGGGCCAGTCCCCACAGCACCTCAAGGCAGTGACCAAAAAGGACAGTTCCTGTAATCTCCTAAAGCATACCATGCCTTGCCCAAGTATGCCCCCAAATGATAAAACTATCATCACAGCCACTATAACCACAGTCAACTAAAATGTACTAATGTAGCTACAGCCTGCTCCACCAATTATATTTGAGGTGACCTCACTGTCCCTGAAACTTCTCCTAGTTATGCTTAAAAGGAGCCCGCATGCTCCTCTCACGGTCATCACCGTTTTGTACAGGTGAACGACCCCACATATGTTGGTATAACAGACGATCTTTGCTCTTACATACTATTTGAGTCTGGGGTCTTCTTCAGCGTTTCCTCAGACCCTTACAGGATATGGACTGTTTGAGTATTCATTATTTGGTTTGTTAGTTTGGATCCTTCTATTAATAGTTACACCCAACTGCTGATGCTATGAATACCCTCAGATTGTTTCAAGTATAATGGGGGTAAAGGATATTTTATTCTTCTCATGTAATTGCTTTCCTACATCAGGAGATAAGGGCTCACTTAATGTCATCCCTAAGGCATTTATAGACAAAGGGCCAAAAAATGTGCACAGATGTGCCGCTGGATGAAGAGAGGACAAGGTATCAGATCCTGGCTGTAGATGAGTGCTCCTCTCCAAGCCTGCACATTTTCTGGATCTCATTTCCATGGAGATCTATGACATGATGAAACTGCCCACTAAACACCTGCAGTATCATATATTTACTAGCATCATTCATGTGCTGTGAAAAATATTCATTTTACCTATAACCATATATTACTCCAAAAGCATAGGTAGTACATTTGAAATACTTAATAAAGTAAAAAAGAGACTAAGGTCTCTAATTTCTACAAAAATAGTCATTAAGCCCACATCTCTGAAAGAAAAGACCTTGCTACCTTTTTGGACCATGATCTGTAAGGGACATTAAGCAAATAAACCATTACAGATATAAAAACCTAAAAGTAGTCTGATTGTAATAGTCTATTAATACTCCATTATAGTCATGTGTCCTCACAGCTCTGGAGCCCGAATGTCTAAGATGCCTGGCAGCTTTACTTCCTCCTGAGGTCTGTCTTTCTGTGTGCTCACAGGGCCTTTTCTCTGCACACATCGTTGGTATGTCCCTCTGTACCCCCAGGTTTCCTTTACCTGGAAGGGTTCTGTCATAGTAGATCAGGGTCTAACTACCAGTCCTGCTTTAGCTTATTCATTTCTGTAAGGGCTCCATCTCCAGATGGAGTTGCATCTTGAGATACTAGGGGTTAGAGTGTAACGTGACTGTATTCACAATTCAGTAAACAAGAGGTGGGCCACTCAGAAATCATCCTGACCTCTTTATCCTTATCCCACTTCCCTTCCAATTCTACTATCCTTAGTTCTATGAAGAATCCAATTATTTGTGGGTATAAATATTGATAATCTATGGGAGGTATGAGGTGAGAAGTGTAATGCCACATGGATATATTTTAGTCCCAACCTGGAATCATTAAAAAATTTGTTTGTTTATGTATGTATGTATGTATGTATGTATGTATGTATGTATGTATGTAT
>CABHPR010134186.1:23033-39266 GCA_902168415.1 Peromyscus melanophrys | reverse complement strand
ACACACACACACACACACACACACACACACACACACACACACACACACACGTGTGCACGTGCATCAGTGTGTGCCTGTGTGCCTGTGTGCATTTATATACATATGTTCTGAAATATATGAATACAACTTGCTGAGTCTGTACAATAATACCTGTATGTATGTTTTCAGGGATGACTGTTTGGCACTGGATAAGTAGTTGGTGTGTTCTCCATGGGAAAGACTATTTGTATCACTCAGAAATTCTTAGTTGCCTGTAGTTCTTTGTGTGGGGTTGAGGCTTGTGGTAGGCTTTCCCTAGTACACAGCATGTCTATTATTGCTGTCCCTGTTCAGCTCATGTTTAGGCAGTCATTTTGGTGAAACTTTATAAATGTGCTTTTATTTTAAATTTGTTTTTAAAACAATTACCTTTCCAGGTATATAGAGAGATAGAGCAACATCTAGACTCAGGTTTTTCATAAGTTATTTTTAAATGGATTATTTACTTGTAGGGAACTTTAATAGTGTAATAGTTACTGCAACTCATTTTTGGAAATACAAAAATAAATATTTGTGAAAAATATAAGATGTAGATACATGTCAGTGGTTGAGCTCTTACTTATCATGCAAAAATCTTTGGATCTCTCTCAGATGCCACCAAAAATATTATTAACAGATATATATGTTATATATTTACATAATGATAAATTTATTTGAAAATATTTTGCTACCTAAGGTTACCTTTTTTGGTCTGGCAAAATAAACATATTGATTGGAATTACATGTCATCCTACATTTGTACCTAATTAAAAAGAGGAAATAAAGCAGACAATGTTTTATTACATGGTACATGGTTAGAGTGAACATTTTTGGTTACCATTAAGTCAAATAAGACAAAAGCTGTTGGGGTTTGAATTAGGGTTATGTGGAGATACAACAAATTTGTGGCCTGGGCATGGGAACGTCAAATGCCAATATTTCTCTAGAAGAGAATTTGGAATGCCAGCAGATGTAGTAAGAAGGAACACAGGAATGCCTGGGACCTTTCTGAACGTCTGGAGAGTAGGCAGGACAAACACTGTTCCCAAATTTCAGATGTTTTTCTGAAGAAAACTAATAGTGTTGTTCTTTGCATAACCATGAAAATGCTGGCCTATGAATCAGGCCTCCCAGCTGAAATTACTGTAAACTTGTAATTCAGTTATCAAAGGAGCTGTAACAACAACAAAAAAGCCTTAGAATGTCATTTGCAGCAATGTGTTCAATTCCCTTTAGTCCCCTGGTTTCCCCATTCAATTCTTCAGCATTAAGAGGCAATTTGGCCAACCTCTCACAAAAAGCTATGCTCATGAAGAAAAGCCACTGAGGTCCAAGATACCAACAGCTATTCCTTCTGACATAATGTTGTAAGGAATTTTCTTGAGTTGACTTGAAACATTCCATCTTAGAGGGCAACATGTTAACACTTAAGAAGCTCATTCAACTCTCAAGAAATTCTAAAGATAGGTTCATTAAGACTCAGGAAGTAAACACCTCACAAGTCTTGAGAAGTCCCTGAAACTTAACAGATTCACAAGATTTCTTCTCTCCCCATGGTTAGATTAATGGTAAGGACTGACAGGAAGAGTCCCTCCAGCCTGTTGAATTGCCTGCAAGTCATGCAAAGAGCTCCATGGTTCTAAGTCATTACTTTGTAAGTCATTACTATGATGAGGCGAGCTTTTCAGTAAAACACCTGCCTTTGGGTCCTCCATTTTCCTGTAAGTACCCTTAAGCTTTTCTCTTGTAAACAGCACCAGTAAACTCCTTGGTTCACTTAATGGGCTTCAGTGGTAGTGTTACCATGGTTTGGTTTGACATTGGTTCTCTGTCTAGGATGAGTAGATATTTGTTCACATTGCTTCCTTAACAGTGTTTCATTATTTGGGAAAGGTAAGGAACAGTTTATTCTTTTAGAATTTTAGTCCTAAGGGGAATAAGTGATTAAAGATTTGATTTGTTACTCATAAGGAACCTTCCCCCAACACGTTTAGATGAAAATTCCTACAAAACACATTACATCTAATACTTAAAAATGTATGCACTGGACTTACATACATCTCAAAAGAAATCTGTTTGGTAAGAATTTGCACTGCATCAAAACATCATTTACATTAGCAATAATTTAAAATTTCCAGAAAACCTAATTCAATAAATAATAGTCAATTTTCATGATTTTTCAGTAAAAACAGTAAGGATTAGGTTAGATACATTATTCATTGGGCACCAGTAATCTATAGACCAATATGCAAAATACTGGTGGCAAACACATAGCATTTGCTATAATAACATGGTATCTCAGAGATAAATATGATGATGGATTAGGATCTGGGAATACCTATTAAGAGAAAAAAAAGTGAGCAGTAGGGTAAAGAATATGTTGGCACAGCTTTTTATAGTTAAATGTCTTTTACATACATTATCATCACATTTTGTCATAATCATTCAGAGGAAATCAAAGAAGCATCTTAATTTGCATTTTAATTATGAGGAAAGTGAAAATGAAGATGTAGGTTGTCACAGGTCTTACGGTTGCTAAGTGTCAGTGTGTTTATAAGCCTTATCTGTTCCCAATGGGAATCCAGAAGGCATGTCTTTGATGGAATTCCAAGAAGAATCTTTTTCTCTACATTTGGATAAACTGAGAAAACAGGTGGTATTTGTAGTATACCAAATACCATTGCCAGGTGCAGGTCCCACCTTGACCCTACTGTGGGTGGATGTGCTTTCTCCACAGAACTTGCAGAGCTGGTAAAGACCAAACAGAGAAACACCAGAGATCCCATTGGATACTGGGACTCTGACCATCAATCAACCTTGAAAGTAACTGTGTTGAGGAGGTTGCACTAACTTGGTGGAAATACACTATGCCAAGAAAAAGCATTTCAGATTCAAAGATGTGCAAAGAAGACTTGAGGCCATAGTGTAAGACCACAACAGAGTTCTAGGATGACAGCCTTGTGGTATTGAGAACATTGATGTGTTGGACTGAAGACTGAGTAAGTGGTGTTACATTTCTGCTTACCAACTTCCTCTTCTACAAACTAAAGTAAATTAAAGCTATATCCCACTTGACTTATTCTCTACTTAGACAAGATTTTACTTGTTGTATGGACATACATGTAGTTCACATTTGAAAGATCTATTTATTATATGTAAAATGGAAATAATTTGTTGACTGACTTTTAAAAATTATATTGCATTTATGTGTGTGTGCTTGTTTGTGCGTGTGTGTGTGTGTGTGTGTGTGTGTATGTGTGTGTGTGTGTGTGTGTGTGTGCACACTTGTGCAAATGTGTCACAGCCAAGAGAGGATGTCAGAAGACAACTTTCTGGGTCAGTTCTCTCCTTCTATTATGTGTGTCCCAAGAAATAAATTTAGGTCATGAGACTTAAGAGAACAGTGTCTTTACCTGCTGAGTCACCAGTTTCTCTATTGACTTAAATGTCAAATCAGTAAATAATAAGTAAATAAATAAATGCTAAATACTAATACTAAATAATATTAATACTAGAATAAATACTACTTCAGTAATATTGTACCTTCCATTAGACCAAACAACTGTCTAAGTATAGTCATAAAATTTACAAAACAAGGGTACAGGCATGCTAATTTTGAGTTTACACCCTTTAGTTATCAATACACAAAAAAATCATTCATCACTTTTTCTGTGACTCACATATACAACGTAAGGGTTTGGCATTGGTATTACTGCTTATGTTGATTTGATAGGAAAATCTTAAATAATCCAGTTAATAATTTACATGTTTCTTTTGCACATTATTATGTATTTTTTTTATTTTTATGTCAATAGTGTGCCACTATTCAGGAGTGAAGGAAATTAGTGGCTATGACCTCAGTTGCAGCTTCACATTTTACAATGGCAAGGGAAATAATACTTAATAATTATTTGCACAAGTTATGTGTATATGGCAGAGGTTTACATACTTTTTTGATGATCATGTTCCACGTCAATTTTTAAAACAATTTGTACTTGAGTTGTGGTGGTTTGAAAGAAAATGCCCCCAAAAAGTGTAGGGAAAAGGGGCTGGCTAAAGAAACCCTCCCTGACCCTGGAGCCCAGAACTAGGGAAAGATGGCTCAGATAAGGCCAGTGAAAGACACACAGTTTGGCTCAGTCAGATCAGAGCCATCTCTGCCCCTGGCCAACTAACTTGTGAAACCAACCAATCACAGAGCAGGACAGTAGAACCCTGGGCCCCAAATCAACCCCTGGTTGACTCCACCCCCAAGACATCCTGTGTAAACTGCCCTGCCTAGTCAGTTAAGAAAAGGCTGTTCTCTCCACCCTGGTAAAGGCAGCTACTCTCCTGGACTACTTCCCAAATAAATCTTTTTCTCAAAAGAGTTTTGGGTGTGAAGATCTTCATTCACTGGCATAGAGAAGATCCTTGCTGAGACGTCCCTCAGTGGACAAAACAAGGAAGAGCTGAAAGAGCAGAGCAAGGAGGAGCTGAACAGAAGATCTTTGCTGAGATGTCCCTCAGTGGACAGAGCAAGAGAGAGCTGAAAAAGTAACACTTTTGTCTGGAGCCAGAGGAGATTGCTACGTTTCAGCAGGGGTTTTCCCTTTTGTGGAGTGAAGCAAAAGAAGCAACATCTTAGGCTGGAGAAGCAGAGCTCTGCTAGGAAGCCCCCTTAAGTGGGGGCTGAGCAAAGCTCAGCTGTAGCGGCTCTCCAGGAGATGAACAGGATTGTTATACCTGCAGGGAGACCATCCCCCATCACACCAGGTATACCCTGACATTCCCGAACAGTCAAGATACTCTTCCCTGCTGGAGCAGTTCCCGACCTCATTTTCCTGAGAAGTCAGAAAAATTTCCCTTCCAGGATTGGGCTGCTTCTTGCAGTTCCAGCAGTCAGAGCTGTGCTAAACAGTTCCAGGTGTCTGGGACACTTTCAGGGCAGAGCTGTTGTTCTGAGCAGCTCAAGGTGTCCAGGGCACCTCACCCTCCAGGGCCAAACTGTCTCCTTACAGTTCCACCCATCTGAGCTGTCCTAAGCAATTCAAGGTGTTGCTTGACTCCCCAGGTAGTCAGGACACCTTTCCCAAGAGCTGTTGCATCAAATTTACTTACATTGTTGGTGCTGAAACCCAGGACCAAACCCACAGAGTTGCAACCAATTTACTTACAAAAAAGAGTGGCATTATTTGGAGGTATGGTCTTGTTGGAGTAGGTGTGGCCTTGTTGGAGGAAGTGTGTCACTGTGAAGGTGGACTTTGAGCTCTCTTCTGATTAAGCAACTCACAGTGTGTCACAGACTACTTCCTGTTGTCTTTTGATCAAGATGTAGCCAGCACCATGTCTGTCTTCAGGTTGCCATGCTCCCACCATGATAATAATGGACTGAAACTCTGAATTATAAACCTCCACTTCAATTAAATGTTTTTCTTTATTAAGAATTGTGGTGGTCATGATGCCTCTTCACAGCAATAGAAACCCAAAGTAAGACATAAGTGTTAATACATTGCTATTTTTTTACTTACACACATAATTTTCTACATTATAAAATGTAGAAATACAGAATGAAGAAGACTGATAAAATGTAAGATTAATGGGGGCCTTCACATTTTTCTTACCCATGAATAGATTATCAGGAGCACAGTGAAGAGGAGGCTGCTATCTGTCCTGTTTACTCATTGATCTAGAGAGCATCTGGCTGAGTTGGACAAACTCTTCTCATTAGAGTATACTACCTTGGAATATTAAAACCATCTTTGTAAATTTTTACAACAATCTTTCTGTGTTGTGAAGTTCATGGGTCTGCTCTTTGAAAAGAATACTCTAATATCTTGCCAAACTTCTGGATGCCTCTTGGATATCAAGTTTTTTGTAAGAATCTCCACAGGGCCTTTTGAGGCAATGGTTCCTCCTTAAATGGATCTCAGGGCTTCATACTGCTGAATGTCCTTTCAAATAGTGTCTCCTTCTTATCTATGACCTGTTCTTGTGGTGTTATTGCCTAACAACACAACTCCTTATTTCTCTAGTAGTGGTTCTTTTCTGCCATTAACAGGGAAAGCTGTGCCAAATAGTTTGTAATTGTAAGTAATATTAGCAAAGAAAAATAAGATATAAATGTCATTGAATAAAAAAATGACTTTCACTTTCAACACTGGATGGGAGTCAACAAACAAATGGGAAAACGCAGGAGGTGTTATGATATCTGATGTCAAGTTATACTACATAGCCATGGTAACAATAACAGCATGGTACTAGCACAGAAGCAAAATGCTGATCAATAGAATAGACTGGGAGATCCAGGAATATAATTGCACAGCTGTAACCACCTGATATTTAACAAAGATGCTAAAAACACACATTGGCTAAAAGACAACCTTTCAACAAAAGTACCATGAAAAACACAAAGAATAAAACTAGACTTCTGTCTCACCCTATGTACAAATCAATTCAAAACTAATCAAAGATCTTATGTAGGACTTGAAACTCTCCAGAGAAAAACACAGGATCACATCAACTTGTAGGCATAGGTTAATGACTTTCAGAATAGTACTCTAATAACTCAAGTAATAATATCAAAGAATTGAGAACTGATGTGCAAAATTTTAAGCTTTTTCACAGCAGAGAGAAGAATTGAGTGAAGATACAGTTCACAGAATTAGAAAAAGTCTTGGTAGCTATCCATCTGAGAGAGGACTGACACTTAGAATATTTGAAGAGAACCTATTATTGCCCATTACCTAAACCAATATAATTTCTAATTGCATCCTAAATACTTATCCTTGTACTCACAGATAAATGTAGCTCTCATGCTCCCTCATTAAGTAAGCTCCCCCAGCAAGTGGAGACCACCACAGAAAGCCACAACTGGTCAAAACCTAGTTGTTACATCTTCAATATAATCCGTACACAGAAGGCCCAGGGAATATTGTGGAGAGGGTCTGGAAAGACCATAAGAGCCAGAGCACCAGGTTGTCTTACATGGGACAGTGTCTTCTACAGATGACAGGGAAGCTGCACCCATGAAATATCAGTAATATTGGCATTTTAGCAGAGTGAGAGGAATCTCAATGCCATTTTTATTTATTTCATTTATTCTTTTGAGAATTTCTTATTTTTACTATCATCCTCCCTCCCTCTCATCCTTCTAAGCTGTACCGTGTCTCCCTCATCTTCATTCCCAAATTCATAGCCTCTTATTCTTTAATTTGTTACACACATAAGTATGTATGTATGTATGTATGTATGTATGTATGTATATGTATGTATGTATATGCATATATGTGTTATATAGATGTCTCTCTCTCTGTCACACACACACACACACACACACACACACACACACACACACACATGACATATATAAAACTCCACTCAGTGTGGCTCATGAGTATTTAGGGCTGCTCTCCTGGGATTGGACAGCCTATCAGGACTCATCCCTGGAGAAGACTTGTTCTCTCTCCTCCAGCAACCATTAATTGCCTACAGCTGTTCATCTAGGGATGGAGTCTTGCGAGCTTTACCCCATCTGTGTTTGTATATCACTCGGTGATGTAATGTTTCAGATTTTGTTTAGGCAACCATACTTTTGAGATTTCATGTCATCTGTAGAAGACTCTCTCTCCCATATATGTGAGATGAAGGTGGATGGAAGATTTTATGGGGCATATAAGTGGAACTAGCATGAGTGGGAGAAAAAAATGGGAATAAAATACATCATATACTTGAATAAAAATGTCCTTATGAAACCCATCATTATATTCAATGTCTGTAAAGTGATAAATTTTTTAGAAGACCAGTTTGAAGGATCACATGTATTTCTAAAATTGTCAAGTAACACATTTAATTAATAATAAAATAAGTAACAAATATATCCTTTAAATCCCTCTTCAAAATGTTTATGTAGATATTGACTTTTAACATCCAAGTTATTAGAACCATTAGGCATTTTGGCCCTAAATTTCATTTATATGTTGGGTGAGCATAGTTTGAATTAGTTTTTCTCCTTTTGTGTATTAACCCTGAAGGCCTAACCATAAAGCATAGACACAGGGAAAGGACAATGACAGTTGCTTGGTTTTCATTTTTACTGCTTTTTTGTTTGTTTGTTTCCTTTAAGGTGAATGGAGTAAGCCATGCATAGCTACAAGGTCACAGGCTTATACAATTCGGCAAACATATTAAAAACTATTTTATTTTCCAGTGTTGAGTGTTGCAGACTTTTGTGTCATTGTGCACTGAAGGAGGATCTGAGAAACTTGATTCTAAGTGACTAACTATAGATGTCTTTGGCTTTGCAGGAAAGAGGCAAAATCAAGGCACCATAGTAGGGCAAGGTCTATAGTTACCTTACAGAAGAACTTCAGAATATGTAACTAGCTGAATAGAACACTTTACAATACATATCTATTAGTAAGATGAGTGGAATCATTTTTTTCATGCTATAAAATTTCACTTAATTGGGTTTCAAAGTTAGTGATTCCTCTCAAATTGAATGTTCATCTGTAGAGCCATGCTGAGCTTGAGGGCTGTAAAACTCAGGCTGCCATCTGTCCTTACTCTGAAGAAGTGATTATTGATGCTTAACTGTTGTTTTTCATTATGATTCTATGGAAGATTGTCACAAGTGTAGATTTCTGGGCCACATAGAGAAGCTTTTTATTTTACTTACCTGAAAGCCAAATAGACTGTAGTGTAAGAGGGCTGTCTGAGTGAATGGGACATCCTCACACTATAACTTAGGAGGGCAGAGGGCTTCAGTCTGAGATGGCTTTGAAGTGTCTGTGTCGGTAGAAGTGAGTAGCTGCAGTTTTGTAAACCTTGAGTTTGAAGCTTCTGAGTCTGGAGTTTTCACCATGTTTTTGAGCAGAAGCCCCACTGGACATGCCACCACCAATGTCCCCAAGCCCTGCTGCTGTTCCCATGCCCATGTGTCTGTGTTCACTGTTTTTCTTTCTGCTTAGGAATAACTCTTCCTCTTTCTGGTATTGAGTGATGGCAACCGTAGAAGTCTAGCATGTGGGTGTGTGAGGTGAACACATCTGCCATAGTGCTAGGATTCTGCCCAATTATGATTCTAGATTCTATAATCAACGTTTCCACCTCTCTCCAGAGTGATACAACATCCTGTTGCTAGGAAACCCAACTGAAGATGCTATTCCTGGGTATGGGATAGTAAAATAGTCAGTGAACAGGACACAGGTAAATTCTTTGAAGAAAATTCCTTATATTACAATCCACTTAGGATGAGTTTATGGAGGCACATTGAATGAGTAAAGAAGTGGGTTCCATAAAGATGTAACAAAATGGCTGTGGAGCTTAGTGGCAAGCAACATGGTGTGCAGTTACAAGGAATTGGGGTTACTTCCTGAAAGAAGAGGCATCTGAACTAACCCTTTAAAACAATGGTTCTCAATCTGTGGATCACGACACCCTTTGGGTGAAACAAACTTTTCACAAAGACCATCAGAAAACAGATATTTACATTATGATTCATAATAGTAGCAAAATTAGAGTTTTGAAATAGAAATGAGATAATTTTATGATTGGGGGTCACCACAACATGTGGGTTGCAGTTTTGTGGGTCTGGGGTCATTTGGAGATTTACCAGTCTGACTCAAGTTTTGGTTTTAGTAAATCAGAGGCTTTATTAAATATTGGTGCTAGATACCCATAGCAGCAGGACTGCAACCAAGGGTGTTCCCTAGATGCAGCATCTAGTCATGTCAGTCTAGGGCTTATAAAGTCAAAACCCACAAGATTGCATGTATTCTGTCTACCAGTAGACAGGATCTCATTTTAACGTATATGTCTGAGAGTTATCCCAGTCATTGAGCAGAGTAAGCAAGTTTGATTACAAAAGCAGAAATAGCAGTTAGTCTTATGACCTATTATCTTGCTAGAACAACAGATTTTTACAAGATTGGTCAATTTAAGAATGGTCTTTAACTAAGTCTGGGAAAAAGGGAAGTAGGCTGCTAAGGTACAGTCTGTACAAGTCAGGGGCCTACATGTCAGAAGCATTGTTTGCTTTTTTTGTCTCTCAAGCATAGTGAATCTAAATGTAATGCAAAACACCATAGCAGCATTAGGGAAGCTGAGAACCACTGCTGAAAAACATCTGCTCTTCCCCCACTTATTAGAAATAGATTCTTTTCTAACTCAACATATACTGATTATAGCTTATCTTCCCTCCTCTACTCCCAGTTCCTTTTTCCCTCCTCTCCTTTCCCCTCTGGATCCACTCCCTTTCTGTCTCTTATTAGAAAAGAACAGGCTTCTAAGAGACAACAAACAAGCATGACAAAATAAAATAAAATAAGATGAAGCAAAAACTGTCATATTGAAATTGGACAATGCAACCCAACAGGAGGAAAAGAGCCCCAAGAGCAGGCACAAGAGTCAGAGACCCATTTGTTCCCACAGTCAGGAGTCCCATAAAAATACTAAGCTAAGAGCTATAATATACATGCAGAACACCTGGTGCAGACCCATATAGGCCTTGTGCTTGCTGCTTCAGTCTCTGTGGGTTCATATGAGCCTTGCTTAGTTGATTTAGAGGGCCTTGTTCTCTTGGAGTCCTCCATCCTCTTTGGCTCTTACAATCTTTATGCCTCCTCTTCTGTGGGGATCCCTGAACTCTGAGGGGAGGAAATTGATGAAGACCTGTAATTTAGACACTCTCTCCTTAATGTCTGTCTATGGGTCTCTGTATCTGTTCCCATATACTTAAAACATGTTCCTGAGTAAGGAGTCACCATGTTAATATCCATATGGTTCAAATAGTATAGCAATCAACATTAAAAAACAGAAAAATATTCTAAGCGGCTCCACCCCTTCTCTAATTGGCCAACTAGTAATGGACAAATTCCAGAAAAATAATTTGACTATAAACAAAATCACTATATGAAATTGTTTAATAATTTACTATTTGAAAACATTCATAAATCAATTCACCAATAGCTTTCAATTTTCCACATCTATAATTTATTTCAACTATGTTAACACAATTTATGAGACAATATGTATACTTTGAATTATTTTTTTCTTGGACTTATTTAGTTATTTCTGACTTACTGTGAATTGTTAATCTAACAAATTATAAATGTATATCCTTAGTTTTGTAAGTAATCATTCCAAGGATGCTTATATTATTAAGGAAATAGAGTAGTCTCATTATTTTTATATTTTATCATACTAAGCTTCTTTTGTTATGACTAGTACTAATAAATTAAATATATATTTTTTAAAAGGTAAACATTTGCAGGTCATGGTGATGCAACCTATAATTCCAGCACTCTGAAGGCTGAGGCAGCAAGACTGTCAGTTTTAGGTTACTTTGGGTTACATGGCAAAATAAAAATTATAAAATATATAAAATAAATGAATTATAAAAATTATAAAATACAAAAACTAGCTGGGTGGTAGTGCCACATGCATTTAATCTCAGCACTCATGAGGCAGAGGCAGGTGGAATTCTGAGCTCAAAGCCAGCCTGGTCCACAGAGTAAATTCCAGGACTGTCAGTGCTACACAGAGAAACTGTGTCAAAAAATTTATATATATATGCATGTATATGTGTGTGTGTGTGTGTGTGTGTGTGTGTGTGTGTGTGTGTGTGTGTGTAATAAGTAACTAAATAAATGAAAGACAAGCATTAGGGATGGATGCAGCTCAGTGGTGTAATGCTTGCCTAGCATTTGAAAAACCCTTGGTTCCATTTCCTAAACTCACAAAAAAAAACAGAAGAAAAGATAAATGATGACTTTAAATATGTGAAGAAGCTGGTGAAGAGGGATTTCAGGAAGAAAAAAATGAAAAAAATGGGAAGTATTGGAATAAGTAGCAATGTAAGCGAATGGTCCAATTCTCTAAGTCTCATCTAATACTCTAAGTCACGTTGATTATATTCGTCTGGAGAATCCTGAGTAGTGAAATCCTCAAGCGTTAGTTTCAGTCCTTGATGAACTGACATCAGTAATCAACACTCATGTTTCAGAATGGAAAAGAGAGTGGTGAGAACTTCCATTCCTGATTCATTTTAGTCTTTCAGCTTCATCCTTCTCTTTATCAAGTGATTCACATCAGAGCCCAAGAACACCCAATACCCTGTCTTCTCGGTGCAACTCCGGGGGCTGTTTGTTCTGTATTCCACACTGATGCTGATTTCATTTCCAATTATCTGGAAACTTCTGTTGCTGAACTTGGTATAAAAAGAACATTCAAAAGTCCTATTTCCTGTGACAGGGATATCAGGTGTGTCATCGCATGTATTTGGATTTTGGTGACAAAGTCAGAGGTTAATCTGTCCTTTCTGTTTCCTTCAGCAACAGCCAGGTTCAAGAAGGTCAGGAGAGGGTATGAGGATCAACACTCTTCTGAACATCACCAGCTGCTATTAGCAGCTCACTTCTTCTCTTCCTAACCCAAAGTCACAATCTCCTGGGATTCCCTTAACTTGCCTTCTGACCTTCTATCTTGAGCCTACTTATTTTTCAAAGTTTGACATGAGTAATCCTATGTCCATGCTCATAGAAATAACACTCATCCTTAATAAGTCTTCATGAATGATTTTCCAAGTATGTTTGAGGCCCAGGTCCTGAACTACATTCCCTATGCATCTCACAGTTCCATCATCACATTTGGTATATCTGAATGTAAAGTGATCATCTTTCCTACAAGCAGATTTGTTCCTGAACCTCATTATTGGTTACTATTTCTGTCTAACATACTCCCATAAATAGCCAAGCTCTAAGACATGTTCTCAGATCACCATACAATATTTAAACAGCCTTGTTGGCTTAGCAATAAACTTTTACTCCTGTTACTGTAGAAAGTGAGAAGTTCAAAGCTAAAGTGCTGGGGATCTGGTGTTGGGTGTTGGCCTATCTCTTGATTGTGGATTAGTACCTTCTTGTGGTGTTCTCATGAGGTGTGCAGAAAGAGAAAGAATGCAAATCTAGTGTTTTCTCCCATAAGGGTCCTAATCTCATCATTTCATTGGATTGTGAAATGTTTCGTGGCTTAATTGCCTTTTAAAGGTACCATCATTTTGGACTCAATCTATGACAATGGCCAATCATTCCTCAACGTCTCCCTGTCTAATCTGTTTCTTATCCTCATTCACTGCCTTTATTTCTTTTTATAGATCTCTCCATGCTTAGAGAGTCCCCAAAAATAGCCTGGTTATCATGTTACATTCTGTACATTTTCAGTCTGCATCAATTGATCCTGTTAGGGTAACAGAAGGGTCATGTATATAGTTGCTTTGACTACTGTGCCCACATCTCATTTAGAGGTAAAGCTTGGATGTTTTCAGCCCCAGAGACACTGAAAGAATTCCAAATTAGAGGCATGGTACTTCAAACACTGAGAAGTTGTTCTGTGTCACAGGCCGGGAAGATAGGATTATTTTCCATCTCCACTTCAATTTATTGGCTGTGTTGTACAGTGGCTGTTGGTTGATTAGGATTAGAGTGTAGCCAGAAACTGCTGTTAGGAGATCCACTGGGTCTCATATTACAAGGTTATCTAGTTGATCTGTGAAGCCCATAAGTTTCCTTTGAGAATTCTTTTCAACAGATGTGCTTCTTTACCTGTGGAGTCTGCTTCTCTATGTTCAACAAGCCTCAGACTGAGTGCTAGTAAAGAAATTGATAAATAAATAAATAAATAAATAAATAAATAAATAAGTGTTGTTTATGCCAAATAAATACATCCTTGTTATTATTTCTTAAATACAATTATTACATATAATTTATATTCTGTTAGGTATTATAAATAATCTAGAGATGACCAAAATATACTTAAGGAAATACAAGTAAAATGTAATTTCATAGGGTCATAGGGCATCTGTGGATTTTGTACCCACAAGTGACTGAGGGGTTGAGTGGGAGCCTGGAAGTTATCCCTTGGTGTTACTGAGAAATGAGTGTTTATACTTCAACAAATGGAAAGAAACAAAAATTATCTCTTAGGTTTGCTCTCTAAGATCACAATAAATAGTACAACTTGCTCTCTTAAGGAAACTACCAAGGCTCACTATTCTAAAATTAGGGTAAAAGTAACTGTCCAATAGATATTATATGTTCTTTGCTGAGTGTAATGTCGTAGCTCTGTGTTTATAGTCTGTTTAGCCATTAAGGGCATGATCCACGTTTTGCTGTTGTTTCCTTTGCACCAATATTAGGTCAGATGCAGCAGAAATGCTGAATAAATACTTATCCTTGCTAAATCCACTTGCACTATAGCAGATATATGATGGGCTCCTTTCCTGACAACCTTTTATTCAGTTTACACTTATTCTGAGGGAACTGCTATTCTTTCCTTGGATATTTCTTCTTACTCAACTGAAGTAGTAGAATAGGACATACCAAAGTTAATTATCTAGGAGTTAATTATCTATTAGCTGGACTCATTCTCATTGTGTCCACTGCTCTCAGTTTTTTACATATTTCTTATAAGATTATGATTCTTTCCAAAATGTGACAGTATGTGCCTGTGTATACATGGTATAGATGTAAATGCACGTGCATGAATTAGTGTGCAAGCATACACCATACATTCATGCATATGTGGATGGTATAGAAAATAGACACAGATTGGCAAATGACCTCCTGGCCAGAGAAAAGCGTTAGGGGACACAGAGGAAATGGCAACACCAGCAGTGTCCTGTGGGGATGACAGCATCTGTCCTCACATGGAGCCCTTGAACTACATCTTGGCCTTGAGTGTGAGCAGGAGGGAGAGGCACAGTGGGGGAGCACTTCTTAGAGTCTGAGCTTGGGATTCTAAGAAGCAGTGTTAAAGCTTGAGAATGAGAAGGTTCAGGAAAGTGTCAAATTTATCATCTTTTCTTAGCACACTTCTCACTGCTGTGGCAGACACTTGATGGAAGTGACTGGTGGGAAGAAGGGGCTCCTTCTGGCTTACAGTTCATCACTGGGAAGAAGGCATGACTACAGGAGTAGTTTAGTCTGTGAGGCCAACCAGGAAACAGAGAAACAGAATGTTAGTGTTTAGCTGCTTTTCTCCTTTTCCTCTTCTTGTGAGTTCAGAATCCACGCCTATTGGATGGAATGGTGTCAGTTACATCTCTCTGGACATACCTTCACATGTACACCCAAAGCTGCACCTCATTAATACCCCAGGCATTCATTAAAACAGTTAAGTCAACAATTGAAATTAACCACTGCCCAGGCTACATGAAGTTCCTATGGAATGTTGGCTATAGAAGAAGAAACCCACAACCTTAGCAGGTGTATAGGAGACACCAAAGAGTAACTAATATGCAGAAAGTTATATTAGGCAATCTGACATGGGTGAAATATCGCACATGTTCATACTCTTTCACATTTACCAATGATACATCCTATTGTTCTTTTTCATGTAGAGAATATACTTGACATTATTAAAAACCTACTTCACAATGGTATATTTGCACAATTGGGTGGCAAAATGTAGATTCATTTTGGTAATTGACTGTTCATCTGAAGCGCTTACAGCAGTCATCTTAATGTAGCTCATTTAAGCACTCTCTAAAAGCAGCGTCAGTTAATGCAGTTTATGGAATCACTCTACACGGCCCATTGAACCCACCCTTAGTACAGAAGAAGCGTGTCTGTGGATGCTGCGGTGGAGGAGCCCTGTTGTCTGATGACTTTCTGGGTGTCCAAGGCATGTGTATAATAGACTTGTCAAACCTCTCTCCTCTCTCTAGCTGGGATTTTATACCCCACTATGAGGAAACAAAGTCAGTGAGGCAAAGCACAAGCAGCGTGGTGAAGGGGCCAATAGCAGCAGGCACTGCCAAGCCCGCCATCAATAGTGGAGCAGTTTGTTTTCAAATGGCTTTTGTGCTGATCATGCAGAACCCTTTAAATGTATATGGCTTTCTGCACAGTGGTCTGAATTCACGTGGAGGATAGCAGTTGCTGAGCAGCAGGATGCTAGTATGTTTTGTCTGAAGGGTATCTTAAGAGGGGGTTTGCATTTGATTGTGGTGTGCCTTTGACAAAGTATGCTTGTTGAAGCACGAAGGTAAAAAGATAGGGCACATCAGGGGTTCATGCCTAAAAACCCACAATTTCACATCTAAAATACTTGACCTTATCTGTTAAAATGGACCAACAGCTCACAAAGCTCCCTAAACTCTGTGCTCTCTCTCTCTCTCTCTCTCTCTCTCTCTCTCTCTCTCTCTCTCTCTCTCTCTCTCTCTCTCTCTCTCTCTCT
>CABHPR010134186.1:11255-23023 GCA_902168415.1 Peromyscus melanophrys | reverse complement strand
TCTCTCTCTCTCTCTCTCTCTCTCTCTCTCTCTCTCTCTCTCTCTCTGTGTGTGTGTGTGTGTGCGTGTGTGTGTGTTTATTCACACAAATACAAAATTCATATGAAAGCATTTAACTGGACTATGCTCCTCTCCTAAGCCACAAGCTGTCAAATAAAAAGCCCAAAAGGAGGTGTGGATACCCCTTTGAGTTGATGATCAGAGATGTCCTGTAGAACCTTCTCCCCAAACAATACAAACAATTGCAATTGTTCTTGGTTACCCACTGGAACCTGGTAGTAAACAGTCAAATATAAAAGCCAGTTGGCTGCATTAATGGTAATGTGAAATGAGCATCTCCCAGTTTAGAAAACACTTTAAGAACAACTCCACATGTGGGAATGTAAACTAAAGTGGAAATAATGTCTTAGGACCAGTTTTAAGAACAAGTGGAAAACTATGATATTGTTCTGTTTGTACATGAGTATCAGTTTGTTTTTCTTTGAGCCCTTACTGTAAGTTATGTTTTATGTAGTTGTAGTTTTTTGTTTTATGTAATGTAGTATGACAGAGTTCAGTTAGAGGGGCAGAATCATTAAGATATTTATGATATATATTATGTTAAATATCGTAGTAGATTACATGTGACATGTGAATTATGTATGGGGTACTCACCATATGATGTAAAGTACAAGAGATTTATCACAGAACATATGAGACCTAATTAAATATTATCTATAAGGCCTTGGCTTTTCAAGGGACAGTAACTGGGAGGACCAGATGAGAATAATGAGGAAGGGAAAACAAATGTGACCCATGCACATCAACTGGAACCCTCCAGAATGGCCTGGACCATGGGTTAGGCTTCCAGCATGTCTAACGGCATGCATGGCCTGCAGGAGAAGTACAACATAAACATGCACAAGACTTGGAAAAGCACCTGGTACACAAATGGCTGCTGCTTCATCTCTGCCTTTTAAACTTTTCGAGAGAGGTTTTCCAATCTGCCTCATGAGAAGGATTCTGGAGAGGGAACTCTAGACACCCATGCTCCATCTGGACAAGTAGAAACATTACAAGGCCACCACACTCCATATTTTTCAACCTTGACACCAATAAATATTCTTTATTTATGTGCACATGTATGATGGTATGTAGATTCCAGAGGTCAACACTGAGTATCTGTTATTATTGCTTTCCTCCTCATCAATTCTGGAGTTCCTTGATATGGGTTGTTTCTCTGTTGCTGGGATTGGAGACATACCCTGCATGCCCAGCATTTTTTTTTCTTTTTATTTTTTTGAGACAGGGTTTCTCTGTGTAGTTTTGGAGCCTGTCCTGGATCTCACTCTGTAGATCATGCTGGCCTCGAACTCACAAAGATCCACCTGGCTCTGCTTCCCAAGTGCTGGAATTTAAAGGCGTGTGCCTTGACTGCCTAGCATGCCCAGCATTTTTAAATGGGTACTGGGGATTAAACATGGCTCCTCATGCTTTTATAGTAAATATTATGTTAACTGGGCTGTCTCCCAGACCCTCCAACCATATTTATATCCAAAGGAGTAACATAAAATTTTCATCTAACATGTTATGGTTATCTCATGTTAAAAAAAAGAGCATGCTATAACAATCCCCACCCCCCCACACACACACAAAAGGAAGAGATATCCATGTTCTTTCTTTGGATGAAGCTCTTTCTTCTAAGTCACAATTTTCAACAGTAATGCTGAGACACAAAATTGAACTACTATTAATACTGTATGACAGCTGATAGAGGAATGAGAGGAGGTATGAATATCTACAGGCATATTAATATCGCAATAATAAAAGCAGCAGACTCAGGAGGCCCAGGAAGGGGGATTTGCTTGAGCCAGAAATTAAAGGGCAGTCTTAGCAACACAGAAAGACCTGTGTCAAAAAATTTAAAGATGCACCAATGTGTCAGTTAAGGTGACTTCTGAAGCTTTGACTCCAGTGTGTGGCATTACATGTATGCAAGGAGGTGAGGTAATGGTAAAAGGATTGGCACAGATCAATTGAATAAATAAAGTCCAGAGACAGACCTACAACACATGCATGATGAAATTATTTGGGGACAATTTGTCAACTTAATTCTATAAGAAAAAGACGTAGAACCAGACTAATTGGCCATTGCAATAGAGGAAAAGGTAACTTTCCTTTTGCCATACCACATCATAATAAAAATTACATAAAATGCCAGAGTCTAAAAGCAAAAATGATAATATTTCACAAGAAAGTGAAACAATATCTCCAATATTGTTGTGGGTAAATATTTTTAAAGATACCACTGAAGAAAGATGAGACAGTATATTTGATAAAAATCAACGGTACTTTTAAGAAAAGAAGCAAAACAGCTCACGATGGGAGGAGTGTATAACACACAGATCTAACAAAGGACATGTGCAGATCATAAAAGGGCTGATGAGCTTCAACAAATGGTAACCACACAATCCTCTAAGAACTATAAAGCACATGAGCAAACCTCCTACACAAAAGAGATCAGCAGAAAACAAGTTCATGGAAATATATTGACTACCTTAACAAGGAAATATCAATAAGAAAGCACCATTCATGTCTGACAATGCATACAACTAAAAAGACTGGTGCTACCAAATGTTAGGGATGTCACGGAATGGTGATACCTTAGACAGCACTGGGAATGACTAACACTACCACCACTTTGAGAAAAATTCTGTAGCTTCTTCCAACACTAATCATATGTCTACAATATGAGCTGGCCTTTTCCTTCTTACGTATTTATTTAAGAAAAGTATAATTTAGCTATGTAAAGACTTAACTACAAAAGCTTATAGTAGCTTTATTTATGGTAGCCCCAAACTAGAAATAACGCAAATGCCCGTCAACAATGGGTGGGTAAACAAAACTGGTATGACCATACAAGTGGATGATTCATCAGTAAATCAGAATAAATAACTAATGAAGCAAAAAAAGAAAAAAAATCCCCCAAATCATCATGCTGAGTAAAATATACAAATGCAAAGAAATATGTGCTATATAATTCCATTTATATTCAACTCTAAAAAATGACATTAATAGTGACCATAAGCAAATAGCCAATTTTTTTTTCAGGGACTGAGAGGGAAGGATTACAGAGAGCCATGAGGACAAGATTGATTAACTGTTATGTGCTTGGATTTGGGAAGAGTTTCAATAGAGAACATAGCTTGGAAAAGTGAGTGGTGTCCTCAGCAACAGAGATTTACTGTCTAGTTATGGTAGATAATCAAGAGCACTTCCAACAGCCTCTGTTTTGTGTGCCTTTGGGGACTCCCTGACCAATACCTCATAGTGAGGTACCCTTGTCCACACACACACAGACACACAGACACGCACACAGACACAGACACACACACAGAGAGACACACTCACACATACATACATATACACACAATTATAGTTGTTTTATTTATTTTTTAAAATTAGCTTTCAAGCTAGCAAATTCTCTCTATTCTTTAAGACTTTATGATGGCAAGTGGTTTTTTGTTTGTTTTTGGGTTGTTGTTGTTGACTTGACACAAGGAAGGTCATCTGGGACGAGGGAAACTCAATTGGGAAAAATCCCTATTATCAGACTGATCTGTAGGCATGTCTGTGGGGCATGTCTTGATTAATGATTGATGGAGGGCCCAACCTATTGTATGCAGTGCCACCTCTCGGCAAGGTGAGCAAGCTGTAGAGAGGAAGCCAGTAGGTAACATTCCTCCTTCAGTTCCTGCTCCAGGTTCCTGCATTGTGTTACTACCTTAATTTCTTCAATGACAGCATGCAACCTATAAGCCATGTAAACTTTTCTTCTCCAAGCTGGTTTTGGTCAGTGTTTTATTATAGCAACAGAGAAGTAAACTATGAGAGATTTCTTCATACATCCTTAGTTTTGGTTAACACACTGTGGTCTCCTTCACTAATTTGGTGCCATCCACACTTAGACCTTTAATCTGGAATATTCTCACATTCTTTGATATCACTTATGTTCTACTATCTCCTCCAATTATATTTTTGCTTCAAGATCAGATGTTTCCATATAGTTTTTTCATACATTATTCAGTTTGGTTAGCCTTCCTCCACCCCATGAGTTCTCCATTTCCCATCTCCTTCCATGTTTGAATCTTTCTGTCTGTGGTATCCCTCATCCCTATTAGTGCTGAGCCCTGCATGCTATATATAATACTGACCCGCCTGCCTGATAGAGGTACCCACTGTACCGCAGTGGCAGGATGTTGTGGAGATAATCAACCACTTCCTGCTTGGATATGAGACATGCTCCATGGGAATGGTTTTATTTGTGTTACTGTAAACCTGTTTAAAAAACAACAACCCGTGACTGTAAGCCCTAGGAACTAATTGCTGGTGTTATGTTAAATGGTCATGTGGTCAAACTGCCTTCTGACTATTTCTGTTTACACCCATAGATCTGTGCTGCTTTTGACTTTGGTCAGATATGATTCTTTTTGCAGTAGGCAGTTGTTAATGCAGAGACTCAAATCTGGTCGAAGTGACAAGAGTAACAATGAGTGCTCAGCAGTGGATGAATCATCTGTACTGACCTTCCAACTCTGAATCTCAGAGAACATTGCCGAACAGTGGGTAGAACGAATGTAAGAGCTGAAGGAGTAGAAGAGCTGTGAAGCAAAGACTTCTGATCAAACACACTCACTGTGCCATCAACTCATGGCACCCAAGTGATTTGGACAAGATCAAGCTAGTCCAAATTGCATCATGGACTGAGGAGGGGCTTCTGAGGTTTCAACCTTGGTAGAAGAGCTATTAGCAGTTGATGGTTACTAAGAGACGGAAAGTCACTCTCCTTTGGGAATATAGCTTCAGGTGGTTGTGTGCCCTAGTGAATGGCCACACACTCATGTTCACAGGTGTAACACTAATTGTTATTAATAACAAAGATAAATAAAAAGTGGGCATGGGGCTGGGAGGGTGACAAGGTGGGGTACACTAGAGGGAAATGGAAGGAGGTAGTGCTAGATAGATATGATCAAAATATGCTGCATAAATATACAAAAAGTTCACAGAATAAGTGAAACATCATTTCAAAATAAAATGTAAGATACCTAGAGGGGTGCTTGACACACACTAGGAGACCCCCTAGTGCAATTTATACCATTCAAATCAAGGAGTGGTAATCGTGATGCAATTTCCAAAATGTAGGAGTTTCTTGTGGCTATGGAAATGGGATTAGCTGTCAGTTAAGCAGCCTCTGCTAATTTTCAGCCATAAAATCATAAGCCGCTTACCACGTTTTCAAACTTTCACTATTTTGAATAGATGAATATATTAGTACATGCTTATAATTAAGCACTTAGTATTCACCAGACATCATGACAGTCAATTAATTTCTATAACCTCATTTGTCTATGTGATTTCTTCCTTGAATTAAGGCTTTACTGTATAAATAAACAAAAATATATGCTGCTTATTGTCTCTTAGAATTCACTTTTTACCTAAACTTTAATGACCTTGCAGACACCCTCATGGGCTTCAGCTGTCCTGTGCACAGGAGGAAAAACAAATCAACAAGCAATGGCTATTGTCTGTTCACATGGCTGTGAAGTGGGCCCGAGCCTTTACACTTAGTCGAAGCTGTCCATACAGAATCTGTTGTTCTTCGTTTCTCATGTTTACATTTAGTGGATTAAGACCAGAAGAGATTGCACACACACACACACACACACACACACACACACACACACACACACACGTGAGGAGGGAGGGTTCTGGTCAGTTGTAATGCAGTACATATAGAGATACACAGGTGTTTGTGTGTTGTAACTTGTAATTTGCAGAGAAGCTGGACTTCAGTCTTGGAGTGATTGAACAGAGTCTTCTGAAATTATTCCTGTGTAGCAGGATAGAGAAAAGGCAGAGATTGGGAGTGAATCAGTAATGGTAGCAAGCCCCCCGAAGCCATTGGGGATGACTGAGGGGTGAGTGGGCAGGGAACAGGGCAGGGTTCGCAGACTCAAGAGTCTGCTGTGAGTTCCCTGTGTAGAGTCAGGCTGTCTCTGGATTTTCCGTCCTGTATTCAGACCAGTCTTCAAACTGAGGCAAGTGCTTTTCTTAGGCTCTGGTCCCCTCCTACTTCTTTTCCCCTATTCACCGATCATATCGAATGACGCTTATTAGATGCATATCTTCAAACATAAGATTTTAATCTCCTTAGCACAGGGCATACGCCCTCCCCCTAATGTTCTACATATTTTCTACCTATGTTTCTGAAAAACTCTCAAACCCCTTGAATGGTGTTATTTACTATATATGCATATCTATCCATGTATATATTATATACAGTGGCACACGCTGATTTGCATTCTGCTCCTGCACACTGCTTTGACTTTCTGGAACATGTGCTTTTACTTAAGATGTGAATTTTCCTTACATTCTAGTAGAAGTACTTATAGAAATACCTTTCAAGAGAAAATTGACTCCCTCTTTTCCATCGTGTTATTGCCAAGAGTATTTGAACAAGCTTGATACATTTTGTGGATTATCTCCACCCTCAAGTCTAGGGGAGTTCAGTTTTTCATCATTGTACTTTTGATCATTTAAAGTTAGTATGAAATTAAACTGTCAAGAAATCAAAGGACACTGACAGTCTCAGTCAACGGTGTATAAAACTACATTCAATTCATCTGTCTCTGGTTTCTGAATTGCAAACTAACATTTCTAATTGAATAGCTCATTTAACTAGTCAGATTTAAAGTCCGGTCATGAGGAAATTTTAATGTTGGTTTGTATTTAATTCTCCCTAAAGGAAAAGTGACTACTTTGTGGTTTTTCTTATTTTTCTGAAATAAAAAAGATCTACCAGAAAAAATTAAGAGCTGTCAAAAAATGAATGTTCTAGAAAAACATCTATTATATATAACCATGGCAGAGAGCAATGCCTCATCCCTTCGCTGAGTTATTTTGAGATAATAGACAAAACGACAGGCAAACAGTGCAAATGAAAATACTCACGTGTTCAGCTGGCTAAATCCAATGTAATTCATTCTTTCCCTTTTTGTAAAAAAGATCTTAAAAGCTCATATTAATTTAAGTTACTTTTGTTAATTCCTTATCTGATGAGGATTAAATGAAGTACATTGCCTTATAAAACTGTTTCAAAATATTTCATTAGAATTTGTGACTTTGTATTTTCTATAGAAACTTAAAAACATAAATCTTTAAAAACTGATCATGTATGTATGAAGAAGTAAAATAAGAATAGTTTTATTGCTTTGGAAATATTTACTAAAAGTAGACAAATAAAAATATATTTAATATAACTATAATAAAACCCTATTCATATGTTAAACTTACATTGGCAATTTTTAATCTTATGATTCATTTGGCATGAATCACAGTATAACACTGGAGACTCAGGATAAACCAAATTTTAAGTTCATTGTTAAGTTTTGCAGAAAGTTTTAAGACTTTTAAAATTGTAACTTTTTTATGGCCATCTCTTGTCACTGAAAAAGAATTCCAGTACTGGGACTGGGTTATACTCAATTCCAAACAACTCAAGCTGTTGATAAGACAGTGGGTTGCTCTCCACAAACTGATAGCAAGACCCTATTGCTGAGGACAACAGCAACACAACCCATTGAACATGCAGAAGTTGAACTGGTGCCTACCTGGAGCCTTTACCCCTACATTCTAGTGTCTGGTATGGGAAGGTAATCTTGCAGGCTGCCAAAAGAGAAGTGTAAATACCAACCCAGTCACAAAACCTTTGGTCTACAACTTGTCCTCCCTGCAAGATATGCTAGGTCAATGTTGGCACAGACCTCACGGGAGTAGTCAATGTCTGATTTGACTTAAGGCCAACTCACTCCATGAGATGGAACTCATACCCAACACTGCTTGGGTGACCAAGAACCAGAGACTAGATAGCCCAGAGACCTGGGATAAAACCAAACATTACTGATCTTAAAAAAAAAGTATTAATAAAATGACTCCTAATGATATTCTGCTATACTTATAGATCAGTGACTTATTCAGCCATCATCAGGGAAGCTCCCTCTTGCAGCAGACTGCAGATGCTCACAGTCAGACACTACATGGAGAGAGAATCCTTTGAACACACAGCAATAAATGGGATGTCTTCATCGAATCCTTCCCCTCAGAGCTCAGGGAACCTCACAGAAAAGGAGGAAGAAAGCATGTAAGAGCCACAGGGAATGGAGAACACCAAGAGAACAAGGTTCTCTAATCCACTAAGCAAGGTTCATATGAACTCACATAATCTGAAGCTGCAAGCATGGGCCTACCAGGTCCCCTGAATATATCTTATACCTTTCAGCTTAGTATTTTCATGTGACTCCCGAGTGTGTGCACAAATGGGCTGCTGAATCTTGTGCCTGCTCTTGGGCTCTTTTCCTTCCTTGTCCAGCCTCAGTGTGAGGGTTTTGTTTTATCTTATTACATTTTACTTAGTCACATTTGGTTGTTGTCTCTTAGAAAGAAGCCTGTTCTTTTTTTTTTGTATTTATTTTATTTTATTTTACAATATAATTCAACTTTACATATCAGCCATAGATTCCCCCGTTTTCCCCCTTCCTGCCCCTCCCCCCCCCCCCCCCCCGCCCACCCCCCATTTCCATCTCCTCCAGGGCAAAGACTCCCCCTAGGATTGAGATCAACCTGGTGGACTCAGTCCAGGCAGGTCTAGTCCCCTCCTCCCAGGCTGAGCCAAGCGTCTCTGCTAAGCCCCAGGTTTCAAACAGCCAATTCATGCACTGAGCACAGGACCCGGTCCAACTGCCTGGATGCCTCCCAAACAGATCAAGCCAATCAACTGTCTCACCCATTCAGAGGGCCTGATCCAGTTGGGGGCCCCTCAGCCATTGGTTCACAGTTCATGTGTTTCCATTCGTTTGGCCACTCGTCCCTGTATTCCATCCATCCCTGTGAGCAAGAGTTGTTGAAGCCTGTTCTTTTATAATGAGAGAAAGGGAATAGCTCCAGATGGGAGGGGAGAGGAGGGACTTGGAGGAGTATAGAGAGGGGAAACTGTAATCAGGATATCTTGTATGAGAAAACAATCTGTTTTCAATAAAAGGAAAAAAGGGGAAAACTTCTTCTCAGTAATAAACTAAAGATATCCCTTTTGTTGTTCTATTTATAAACTTCATATCCAAGCTGACATGACATGTGTGTATCTCATCTACCAGTCCCATGGCCCTGACTTATATACTTAACTTCTTGGAACTCAATTTATTTTAGTGAAAGAAAATGACTGTTGTTATTTACAAGCAGACTGTATGTCTCTGTCCGTTATCACCTGTGCTGAAGCCCCAAGGTCTGGATACCAACACATGCTAGACTCCAGCTAGTCTTCCAAGGAATAGATTAGCCCTAAGAATCAGCTCACATATCAAAGGCATTGAAATTATTTTTATTCTGCCAAAATAACCACAGCATATTTAATGGAAATTAAATAACAGAAATTAGTTGTTGCCATTAGATTACATTAAAGCTGTACTCAGAGATGCTATCTAAAAGTTGATGATCTGGTCATGGAACTGGAAGTTAGTGATTTGTAATAAACATCAACATACCTGGCTTTTGTATTTTATAATAATGTAATGCATGTATATAGAATAAGGTCGGCATGCTCTTGAGTTCTATAGATGAGTCTCTTTAGCATTACTTTAATAAATTGTTTTCAAATAACATTTCTCTGAGTGCTAAATCTCTGTGTGGTTCCTCTGGGGGGTCTATGGACCTACCACTCTTCAGATTCTGTTCAATATCTTAGATAAAGTTTTCATGTTGTTGACATGAAACATGTACCAGAAATTTCCATGTTCTTAATAATTTTGGAACAATACTGCCTTACCTAGGAGCTCAGGCGTGGCTTCCCATAAACTTACTTCAGGCTTATTGGTTTCCTGTCTCCATTAAAATAACACTGGAGTGTATGTCAAATGATGAATAGAGAGTCTTCTGATTGATCCATTCTGTTTTGCATGTCTATGATTCTAAACCGTTTTCTTCACTTGGGAACATTATGGAGAGGTGAATTTATGTAGATAATCACCACTTCAGATTTTCTTGGGGAGATATACTAGTGGGCTCTGAAAATGTATTTTCCTGTGTTAATTCTAACATCCTAAAATACTATTAATGTCTATTGGCTGACTACTTTGGAAAAATAAGAGAGAAAAAGACAATCTCATTTTTATTTTTCAAGGAATATTTCTCTTCAATGTACAGATGAATAAATTAATATTTGGGCCTTTCTGTTTTAAGAAAAATGTATTTCTTTCTTGCCACTTTTAAAGAAATTCAACCCGTGTTATACAGAATAAATTAGTGGGCAGAAATGCAGCTATTATCACATTTTAAAAGGCAGATAAAATTAATTATATGTGTAACAAAGCAGAAGAATTCCATAAGGAAAAAATAGAATTCATCTCTCAATCAGAGTCAAGTTCTCCACCAGATATTTTCTAATTATTCTCAATAAAGAAGCTGCAATGTCATACTGAAGAGTGATGAGAGCAGATGTTTCCTCTAAGAGCTGCTGTAATTACAACCACTCAGTCAGGCAAGATTCTCAGATTACAAGGACAGGAGACAAATATCGGCAATCATTCGGTTACCAAGTTTTTTGTTGTTGTTTTTTTTTGTTTTGTTTTGTTTTTTTAATGTATTTGAGGGAGACATGCAGGCCAAGGGCAGCCAGCTCTGAGCTAGACATTAGCACTCCATTGTGCTTGTTCCTCCTGGACAGGTGGGCTACAGCTAAGCCTTGCTGCTTAGGAGACATTCATTTGGCATGAATGTGAGGATGCATAGTAGTCACTGCCATTCTTGCACATGCTCCCGAAGTACAGTCACCTCTCCAGGGTGGACATAAAACCACTAAACACAGGAGAATGGGTATGCAGTCATCGAGCAGCTATAGCTGTCAGTGAGCCAACAGTCCTCACAAAATAACTCTTGTCCATCTCACAGGAATGCAGCGTCACCATTGTTCTCCAGACTCTTCTGTGACACAGACATTCCAAAGGTTATTTACTTATAATTTTGCTGTGGATATCGCTGTATGTCAATAAACACTGATTGGCCAATAGCCAGACAGGAAGTATAGGCGGGACTAACAGAGAGGAAAATTGAGGAGGAAGGAAGGATAGAGAGACTGGCTGGAGCCGCGGCGAGAACAAGGAAGATGTAAAGTACCGGTAAGCCACGAGCCACGTGGCAAAGTAGAGATTAATAGAAATGGGCTAAATATAAGAGTAAGAGCTAGACAATGATAGGCCTGAGCTAATGGCCAAGCAGTTTAAATAATGTAAGCGTCTGTGTGTTTATTTTGTAAGTGGTTTCTGGGACTGGCGGGACTTGGGAGCTGGCGGGACTTGGGAGCTTGAGAGAAATTTCCCAGCAACATGATTTGACAAAACACAACCGAAAGTCCCTTCTTTTACCCAGAAAGTGATGTTCGAGAAAATGACAAACAGGATGCAGAGGAGTTTAGATGAACCATGAACAAATGAAACCACAGTAAATATTTCTACAGATCAGAGAATGAAGGGAGAAAAATCTGAGAACTGGGACCAATATTCAATGGGTGGATGTTTGGATACACCTTTCTGCAGCTGGGTAAGAGACTAGAGGTCTTATTTGCCAATCAGGCATGTTTCTGTTCAACATACTGTAATGCTCAAGGCAGCCCTCCATCTCCAACTATACCCCCAGCACACACACACACACACACACACACACACACACACACACACACACAC
>CABHPR010134185.1:6108-18689 GCA_902168415.1 Peromyscus melanophrys | reverse complement strand
GGGGGAGGGGATGGGGGAAGGGAGGGAGAGAGAAAGATTCTGGGCTTTGCATGGGCTTTTGAAACTTCCAGGCCTGCCCATGTTTACACACTTTTTCCAGAAAGGCCTCATCTACTCTAACAACAAGGCCACACCTCCTGATCCTTTCCAAACAATTCCACTCTCTGGTGACTAAGTCTGTGGGGGTGGGGCATTCTCATTCAAACCACCTCATAGCATTTAAGTGTGGAGTCATCTGTGGAAATGATATTAGGTTTGTATTCAATTTTACTGAATGAATTTTATCGTATGCTGCTTTTCAAAAATAACATCAAAAATGTGTGGCTGGGTGATACGATTCTAATATTCACACTTGAAATGCAGGGCATTTACTCTATCTGAGATTTAATGTGTGCATGTTTTTGCTTTTGCTTTTTGTTTTTTTTTGTCTATGGTTTAGCACAAACTTGCAGAAGTCAGATGTTCTCCGTTTACACCAGAGACTGATCTGAGGTGAAAAGGGAAAGACCACATGACCCCCGCAAGAGAAAGGAAGGCACATGTGTCTTGTGCCTTCCACAGGGGAAAATAAATATAAAAATAAAGTAAAATGGGGTTCCTGGGACAAGTCCCCCATTGAAAGTTGTTAGAGACATCCAGAAATGCCAAAATAAAGTACAGCCAATTCATGATGCAAGTACTTCAGGCAAGCGTGGGTATCAGGGGCTATGAGGTTTTCTTTTGTCTTAAAGTTATACAGAGCAAACTGCCTAATATTATCTGGAATTCAAGGGCAGGTTTGAGTCTGAGTAGCGCTGACTGCATAGGGAGAGCTGTGCTCTAAGCTCCAGTGTATGAATGAATAAGACTATGTTTAACTTCTATAGACTTCTCAGAATGACGGGAAATTGGGCATTGTTCCCTTTAAAGCAGGCTTTAACTTTTCACATGGTAAGTCCTCATATATCATTGTTCCTACTTATTTTTCTCCCTTAATTTCACTCGATTCTTTTGTGCATCCATTATTTTATAATCAAAGCCATAAGTCAGACAAGCATGTAATATTTATGGCCTGTGATAACCTATTCAGGAGTTTTCTTTCCTAAAAATAACTGTGATAATAACTGACATTCTAGGGCACATGTCTATCACAGTTGTTTTTTTTTTTAACATTCACTTTTTAAATTGATTCTTCTCTCACACAATACATCCCAACCACAGCTTTCCCTCCCTCTACTCCTCCCAGTCATCCCCTCCACCTTCTACATTTTTTTAAAATATTATACCTCATAATAATTCCTGTCATTATACAGATGTGGCTTCAATTCGTTTTTTTTCTGAAATCTATACTTGTCCCCTTAGTCATTAGTTTCCTTTCTATTTTTTCAATTACCCATGTTCAACCAGTCTGAAAATGCTGAATGGGAAATTCTAGAAATCAACAATGCCTACACTTTGCTATTCTGAGTGGTGTCATGACATCTCATCCATCCCAACTACAATATGACTCATCCTTTAGCCCAGTGTATCCAACACATGTATTTCATATTGAACAGCATATTTCACATTATCATGTTGTAAGTACTCCAGAAACCATGAGTAGTCTTTATCCTATTTAATAATGACCCCAACATGGAAGAGTAACCATACCAGTGAGTTTATCACAATGTGTTATAATAAATGTATGAACACTATGTTAATAATTTATTATAATTGTTCTGTTTTATGAATGTTATTATTAACCTCTCATGTGCCAAATTTATAAAACTTTTTCATATATATGTATGCTCTAGAAAATAACCTAGGGTATATGTATTTGGTACCACTCTCAGCTTCAGGCAACCACTGAGGGACTTGGAACATACCTCCCCAAACATAAGATGGAGGACTACTGTAGACTATATTATACTAAAGGAATCTGGCAGGTCTAGGTTCACCATGAAAGGAATCCAATTGGTATGTGTTTCTATCAAAGGAATCCAATTTATCTCATTTATTCTCTTCCTCCAAGAGCTTTACCAGGCAAGTCCAACCCAAAACTTATGGGTCGTGTGGGTCCCTTGAATCTCAACACAAAATCATAAACTTAGTTAAAATATAGTATTCCTTTATTTTACTTATAGTCATTTATGAGAGAGGGATGTATACACATGAACGTGTGCACATGTCTGCCATACCACACACGTAAAGGTAAGAAGATAATACCTGGAGTTGATTCTCTCCACCATGTGGGTTCTGGGAGTAGACTACAGGTTTGAGCACCATTGAGTTATCTCATCTACCGCCCTGGAAATATTTTGCTTATTTATTTATTTAGTAAGTTAGTTAAGTTTCACACAGTTATTAAGACACATACAACAGAACAAGACCTAGAGATATTAAAAGGATTTCAAGGCATTTTTAGGTAAATAATAATAGTAATAATAATAACAATAAAGCTATTCAAAATTCTCTGTGACATATTTTTATTTTACGTGCAGAGATATCTACCTACACTTAAGAAACTTAAAAAATAAATCTAAGAGATTTGTATTTTGAAGTTTTAGTTATGTTTAAGAAACACAGATATAGGAACATGAATATGTATAAGAACTGATCAAAAATCCTTCTCGGGCTGGAGAGATGGCTCAGAGGATAAGAGCACTGATTGCTCTTCCAGAGGTCCTGAGTTCAATTCCCAGCAACCACATGGTGGCTCACAACCATCTGTAATGAGATCTGGTGCCCTCTTCTGGTCTGCAGTCATACATGCTGTATACATAATAAATAAATAAATCTTTAAAAAAAATCCTTCTCATAGAAACCTCTATTCATCCCTAGATTTCATTGTAATTCTAAAAGAAGCTGTGAGCAGCATTTAATGCTGCTCAATTCAAAATTGTGAAGGAACTAAGCTCTTGATTATGCAAAAATATATTAACCTATTAAAATTATTATTCTTATTCAGAATTATTTAATTCTTCAGAAGTATGGACACCCACTCACTATGTGCACACACAAATACACACACACACACACACACACACACACACACACACACAGAGACAGACAGACAGACAGACAGACAGACAGACAGACAGAGACAGAGAGAGAAATGAGTAATATGCCTTCTACTTTTCAGCTGAATGGACAACCTATTTTCTAGCTCCATCACTAAGTTTATTTACTGCTTTGGCTATTGAAACAAGTGAGTGCAGAAGGAGTTAATGCTATTTTATGATTTGTTTTATACAGAAAGGTAACCCAAGGTTTCATCAGCTATAATTCTCTCTATGGCATTCAATATTTTGATGTGGTACTTATGACAGATACAGGATGGCCAGATTCCCAGTAAATGTGCTGTGCAATGGGGCTTATTTATTTACCGATAAAACCTTTTCTCTTTTGATACAGCCAGACTAACTGACGGCTTCATGGTTGTCATATACTAAAACTTGGGAAGACCCATGGGCAGGAGCATAAGAAATTATAACTAGATAATACAAGCAGACTCCCAGCTGCTGAGGCTGAAGACATCACTCTCAAATAAGACTAGGTAGGATTTATTAAGTGGGATTGCTTTTATCAAAAATATAAGAACCCCTTCTATTACTTTATTAATACACCATGACATCAAGTTAAATAGCATTTAAATACTCCTTCTATTTAACTTACAGAACTTCAATATGTGAGTGCACCACTATTGAAAAAAATAAAGTTAGCGCTCCGTTTGTGTAGAATAATCATGAGGTTTTGCTATTATTGCTTCTTTTGTTTTGTTTCACTTTTCTTTTTAAACCCATAGTCTACTAAAGTCAAAGTGTTCAGAAGAAAGCTATGAAAATATCACCAACTATGTTATTAAATACACCTTTATTTACCTTTTCTGAATTTACTCAAGGAGACAATATATAGTGTGTACACGCCATTACATCTAAGTTATTCAGACCAAATAAACCAACGGTATTCTACTGCCTTTTCACTGCTTTGGAAAGATTTATATAACAAGCCAGTATCTAATTACAAAAATAAAAATCATATTCCCAGTTTTTGTTATCAATATAAATTTTTTGTAAGATTCAAGCAAGTAGGTCTACATAGTTATAAGTCATTATTCATCAGCAGTCTATTTTCATGAACATAAAGTACCTAGTCTCATAAATATGTTGTTGTTTCTAGTTTTAGGCTAATTCTATTGATGTTGTTCTTATCACATTGTGCATTTGTCTACTGCTTTGTGCACATGGATTTCTTCTGCAGGTTGTGCCTATGGGCATAGAATTGTGAAATGTCAGGGTGTACGCACCTTTACATTTTTCTAAAAGCCTTTAACAGTTCATGTGGCCAGCCACACATGAGGATACATCACACATCTCCACCAACTTGGGGTATTGTAAGATTCAAAGTACAGCCATTTAGTAGAGAAAGGAGATAGGTTGTTTTGCTCAGAGCCCCCTGATAACTAAAGTAATTGTGTACCTTTCTGTATGCTGACTTGAACATTTGGGTTTTATCTTTAGTGAAATTCACATTCACATCACTTGTCCAAAACCCTTTCCCTAAGGACTCTATATTTGTGTATTCCTTGTCTGTATTTAGATACATAGTTTATATTTAACTGTATCTATGCGAAGTACAGTATCTAATAACTACATAGAGTTGTATAGATAAAATGTTATCTATCTTCAAATATATTTTACCTTCACAACTTTGTGGATATATATTTTTTGTAAACAAAGTCCCTAATACCATACAGCTTAGTAGCTATTCATTTTTTATATTGAGTACCTTTTGTTGCCTAAGAAGTGTGTTTCATATTAAAAACTCATGAAGATATTCACATGGTAGAGATCAAATTTCATTTTTCTTTCAGATGCACATAACTGTGACCATTCCATTTACAGAAATCCTGTTTTCCTAACCTTGTGTTGTCAGAGATAATAAACATGTGGTATTTGTGCTTCTTTTCCCAACATTTTTGTGAGTTTAGTTTTATATCAATTATCAATAAGTTTTTTGTTTTTTTGTTTTTTGTTTGTTTGTTTGTTTGTTTGTTTTTTGCTTTTTCGAGACAGGGTTTCTCTGTGTAGCTTTGCGCCTTTCCTGGAACTCACTTGGTAGCCCAGGCTGGCCTCGAACTCACAGAGATCCGCCTGCCTCTGCCTCCCAAGTGCTGGGATTAAAGGCGTGCGCCACCAACGCCCGGCAATTATCAATAAGTTTTATAAACTAACTTCTTCCATACTATACTTGACATAAACTGGAAGTTTTAATAAAGTCACAACTCTATCTTTCAACGGCTTTAACAATATTCATACTTGTTTTACAATCTTTGCTCTCACTAAGGGGCCGATTGAAATATCTAGCTCATTTGCTTGAACTCTTCTAAGTTTATGGCCCAGACTGACAGAGTACCAGTCACGTGAACCTTCAGGTGGTTACTATAGCACGATGAAGGATGTAAGTCAACATACACATATATGGAAGCCCCAAACTTGTGTGAGGAGATATGCATAGGTCAGAATAAACTGCAAACCAAAATTAGCCAGAAGAGTTAATGAGATCATGATAAATTAATAGGTAGACAATTAATCAAAAAATATAAAAACTAAAACTGAAAATAAAACTAAGATGATCAAACATTCATCCAACTAACCAATTAAAGGAGGTGGCCAAATTAAAAAAAAATCAAATGTGGAAGGGGGGCATTACTGCAGATATCAATCAAATCCATAAAATAATTAGAGGATTCCTTGAAAACCCACACTCCAAAACAGCTGTAAATTTGGAAAGAAATGGATAAATTCAACTTATATTGCTTACCCAAGCTAAGTCAAAAAGATATAAACAGCTTAAAGAAAACAGTAACAAGTTTAATAGATTAATAGAGCAATGTCCCACAGTACAGAAAGAAAATCAAGGTCCAAGGGGACTCATTGCAAAAGTTGACTAAATATGTAGAGAAAAACTCATATAGCTGTGCTCCTCCATAGAAAAGAAAGACAAAAAAAAAATAACAACAACAACAAAAAAAAAAAACCTACCAACTCATTCTAGGAAGCTCTTCCTACCAGGATTTAAACATCATATACGGAAACACAAACATCAATTTTTCCCATGACCATGAATACAAAATTCATATCAATATCTGCAAATTGAATTTAAACTATGTCATGAAATGAACCTATGCCAAGATCAAGTTGGTTTTATTTCAATGATGCAAGAAAGGTTCAACATAAACAATACATGTGATATGGCATAGAAATAGTTTAAAGGACAAAAATACTGGCTAGGTGTTCAGAAACGGCCCTTGCAAGTTCAATACTCTTTCATAGTAAAAGCCCTGAAGAACCTAGGAATAGAGGCACAAATCAGTCTTAGTTGTCATTACCTGTCTGCTTGACACAGCCTAGAGTCACAAAGCAAGAGTCTCAATTGAACAGTTATCTTTATCAGGTTGGTCTGTGGGCATGTCTGTGGGGGACTGATTGTAAATTGATGTGGGACATCGTAGCCCAGTACGGACGGCATCATTCCAAGGGCAAGGGTCCTGGACTAGCTAATCAGGAGCAGGAGAATGAGCTAGCATGCAGAGTTCTTCCATGGCTTCTGCTTCAAGCTGTTGCTTAAGTTCCTGTGATAGACTGTAAAATTGGCCATGATATTTGTGGCATGAAACAAAAAAGTAACTAATACAACGGCTCAACATAATACAGGCTATACATGAAATCTATAGCCAGCATTATATCAGAAGGGGAAAACTGGAACCATTTCCTCTAAAATCAGGAATGAGATGGGGCTGTCTGTTCTCTCTTCTCTCACTCAATACAGTGCTCAAATTCTTAGCTACAGCAATAAGGAAAGAGAAAGAAAGAAACTACACAAACAAGTAAAATTATCATTTTTGAAGATGATATTGTCTTAAAACCATAATAATTCCATGAAAAAAATCTTTTCTGACTAACACTTTCATCTAAATAGCAGCATAAAAGGGAAAAGGTTTTCAATATTCTATCTTGATATCAAATTACATTACTGAGTCACAGCAAAACCAAAACAAAACAGAATGATGCTATCATCAAAACAGATACAATGGCCAATGAAATAGAGTAGAGTACCCAGAAATACACCCACAAAGGGCTGAAGAGATGGCTTGGCAGTTAAGAGCCCATGCTGCTCTTCTAGATGACCTGAGTTTTGTCCTAGAACCCACATCCTCAGGACCACCAATAACTCTAGTGATAACAAATCTGTTTTTCTCTTCTGGCTTCTGCAAGCACTGGTACACATGTGGCAGATATTCACAAAGACGTGCACACATACACAAACACAGAAACCCATCTTAAAATAAAGAAGTCCACACTGCCACACTCACATGCTTTATTTTGTATTTTTGCAATTGTGTTAAAATATATACTGGGGGAAAGGCAGCCTCTTTAGCAACATTTCCACAGGCATCAGAATGAGGCTGAATTCCAGTCTTACACTTAAGATATCCTGTGTGATAGTTTGTATCTGTTTGCCTATAAAACAGCCATTCCGTTAATACATGTGGGCATCTAGTATTTCATATGGTAACCATATGCCAAGCCAAAAGTCACAGGATATCTGGATTACCACTTTTATCTGGATCATAGCTCAGTCTGCCTTCATTGCTCTGTTTTTTTTAAAGCATGCCAGTGCTTTGTGTATTACATTTCAAGCACTACCATGTGCAACAACAACAAAAAGCTCTCTTCAATGAGAGTCTCAATCCAAGTTTCCTCACCTATTATCAACAGAATCCAAAAGCTAGTATGTTGTTCTCTAGGTGGTCTTAGCAACAAGTGTGCCAAAGCTCACACCAAGCAAATTTATTATCGCTCCTTATCTTTGACCTTGATGATAATTTAGGTGACAAAACAGTAGAGACCCCAGCAAGAAACACAGGAATAAGCAAATAAAACTTTTTTTATGCATAGTAAGGAAGAAATCAACAAAATGGAAAGGCAACAATACAATGGGAGAAAATGAATAGACTCATCACACCAGGTAAGGATCTAATATTCATGATGTATATGAAAATTTAAAAAGAAATTTAAAAATAGATTGAAGACCCGAATAGTCATTTTGTTGGAGACTTTGAAAGGTCACCGTATAAAAAGATGATAGGCACCCAAACCACCACAGAAATACAAATTAAAATCACACTGAGCAGCCTTAAAGACCACAGCCATGTCATTGGCATGTAAATGAATGGAGCTGGAGATCATATTAACAAGCAAAGCAAGCTAGGCTCAGAGCAACAAATATTGTATGCTTTATTTCATATAGAAAGACCTGCAACTTAAAAAGCAGTAAATTAATGTAACATGAATCTTAAAAGGTCTTATAATAATAATAATAATAATAATAATAATAATAATAATAATAATAATAACAAAAACCCCAGAGCCAGATATTGGGGTGAAAGCTGAAAGATCAGAGAAGTAGAGCAAGCCACAGCCGACCTCACCTCGTCAACTCCTCAGCCTCATTAGAATGAGTTCCTGTTTCCTCACGCATTATATACCTTTCTGTTTCCTGCCATATTACTTCAAGGATTAAAGACAATTGTCACCACTGCCTGGTTCTGTTTCTCTCATATAGCCCAGTGTGGCCTTGAACTCACAAAGATCCAGATGGACCTCTGCCTCCTGAGTGATAGGATTAAGGGTGTATGCCATCACTGCCTGAACTCTATGTCTAATCTAGTGGCTGGCGCTGTCCTCTGATCCCCACATAAGTTTATTAGGGTACACAATATATCACCACAAATTAAAAGTAGAATTAGGGCCATTAAGAAGAAGCCTGGTGGGAGAAGAGAGGGTGACAGAAGAGAGTCATTGGGGTGAGACATTATCAAAGCACGCACAATAAAAAGTTGCAACAAAGTCTGTTATTTTATACATTTAATATAAGTAGCAAAAGGAAACTCCTAAAAAATGATATGGCATTGTCAGCATGGCTATCATCAAAATGATACAAAATGAAAAGTATGAAAGTGTTCATTCACGTATGACCCAAAAGCAATGCTCAGTGATTAAGTGCTTGTTCTGCAAGCATAAGACCTGGAATTCAAATTCCATGAGTCTATGTAAAATGCCAGATGGACACAGTAGCCCACCTACGATTCTAGCTCTGAAGGTGGAGACAAGAAATTCTTAGAACAAATTGGGTACTGAGACTGTTCATATAGGTATGCGTAGGTTTTAACTGAGAGACCCTCCTTCATGAAGAGTGAGTATGATTCTAACACCAACCAACCCCAGCCTTCCACATTCACATGGACAGATGTCCATGTGTACTCACACACATATGCATCACATACATTCAGTCATGTACATCATATACATCATGCACACCACATATATCATACACACACACACACACACACACACACACACACACACACGGGAAAGGAGAAAAAAATGAACAAAAGGGAAGTCCTATACACTGCTGATGATGATATGAGTTAGTAGGGCCATTTTGGTATGAGACTTCTAGGCATATATGCTAAGAAGTTGCAATCTGGTTCTTAAAGAGGTACCTGCACCTATGAGTTCATTGAAACATTCACAATTGTGAAACTATGTATTGTTGAACAATAAATGAATAAAATATACAGTATGCATATACTTGCTGTAGAATATTACTCATTCTTCAAAAATAAGGAGACAACAGTCTTTAAAACAATAGGGATGAACCTAGAGGATAATATGCCAAAGTAATCAAGCCAGAGGCAGAAAAATACAGCATAAGCTCACAAGTCTAATATAAAACAGGTGGACACATAGAACCTTAGTGGACCCATGGTTACCGTAAGTCTCAGGCTTTGAGTTGTAGAGGGATACCAAGATAAATTGTCTTTTTTACTAAAAGTTTTGTTATAAGCGTCATTACCAGCATATATAACTGCATGGAAGGGGCTCTGAGGATGTTTCAAGCCCACAGTGCTAAGCAGGTATCCCCTGTTATAAGTTTCAGAGGGAGATGTGGAAGTCCCATGCTATGTAGTTGATGAGTAACCAATAATAAGTGCTTACAGTCAAATTGTCTCTGATACTGGGGACAGCGGAAAAGGCAAAAGGTCACCCCTTCAGCTAACTTGTGGCTTTCATATGAATGTACCACCCTTAGTCCTTTGTAGCTTAAGGTACTCAGCAAATTTCATTGTGGGAAGTGAGAATTACAAGCTCAGCCACAGAGGGGTTCCTGCCACTTCTTTGACAGCAGCTATGAGCTTGGGAGTAAAAGAGAGGCTGAGGCAGGAGAGTGAGATCCGAGGATCCCCTAGCCCAAACCTAAAGGCTATCAGGAACAGCAAGGGAGAGGAAACAGAATAATGTTATTCCAACATTGGGAAGCTGCTGCAAGACAAGTTGAATGGACCTAGAGATCAAATGTGCAGAGAAGGCTTGCAATTAATATCGTGTTTTGTAGTGGAAATTTGCTAAGTGAATGATTTCAAGGGTCCTTGGTATAAAAAGAACAATGTTACTGGAAAAAAAATATATTAACCCATTGGCTATGGTGGTCACTTTAGTGTGTGTGTGTGTGTGTGTGTGTGTGTGTGTGTGTGTGTGTGTGTGTGTATGTATGTGTGTGTGTGTCAGAGAGAGAGAGAGAGAGAGACAGAGAGAGAGAGAGAGAGAGAGAGAGAGAGAGAGAGAGAGAGAGAGAGCAAGCATTATGTTGTATTTAATAAATGTCAACAATTGTATTCTTTCAGAGCTTTCCTATTTAAAAACTGAACATAAATTCTGAAATTATTATTCTGTTCATAAAGTATCCTTTATGCTTACTATTTCTTATGACTTGAACATCAGAACTAAGCCTCTAAAAGGACAAAGTTCTCCATTGCTGATTGTACTAAACTCACTACTGTGTGTGAATGCTGAGGAAAGAGTATGTATGTTATATACAGCAGACCACATCACTGGAACTGAAAAGACAGTTCAGTGGCTAAGAGCATTTGTACATCTGCTCTTATCAGAACTGCAGTTTAGTCCCCAGCACCCAGGGCAACTCACAATCATTTAAAATTCTAGCTCCAGGGAATCAAGTTCTCTTCTGGCACAAGGTATATACACAAAGGTGCACACAAGTATACATAAATAAAAATAAAATATGTTTAGAAAGAAAAAATAGTATTGACATTTTCTGGTGGCCAGTTCACTCTCTACCAGTTTTTAGAAATACAGATCCACCATAACAGGTTCCCAACAAAGCAGATGACAGGTGACTGCCTTGAATATATAATTATCATGGCTCCTGCAGACATCATTTACAAAGATGAAGACAATGATATCTATTATTAGACAGTCTAGATGTGACAGGATATGAACACAAAATCCGTCACAGACCATATTTAGTCTGATTATCAAACATCATGAATGCATCAATCATACCCACTTCAGGGGAAACAATGATCATAAAGTTGGGATATTGGATGGATTTCAACATTCCCAAAGAAATCTTCAGGCACAGTGGGGATTTTGTATCTCCTGACATGCCACATAATTTGATTGATAACGATGCCTAAGCAAAGCAACAGAAGGCTGTGGTAGTCTGCTCACACAAGACTGCACACCACAAATAAAAGGCCTATATTCAGATCTCCCTTAGATTTTAAATTTATTAAATTATTTCTTTTCCTGATTATTAATGAAATAATTTTTGTCATTTATTTTTATGAATTGTTCACATTTAGAATATCTTGATTACTTCATTAAGAATAAAACATTTCTTTTACTTTCTGTGTGTGTGTGTGTGTGTGTGTGTGTGTGTGTGTGCATTTGTATGCATACTCCCTGTATGCATATGAATATGGGGGTAGAGGTCAGGTTTGTCATTCATTCACACACATACTCTCCATCATGTTCTCTGAGAGGCTGTGTGCCCCTGAACCTGGAATTCACAGATTCCATGAGGCTGGTGGGCCAGTAAACTCCATTGCTCTTCCTGTCTCTGTTCCCACATGCTGCCATTATAGGTGTGCTGCAGTCCCTGGCTGTTACGTGGTCCTGTTGATCTAAACTCAGTTACTCTTGCTTGCATGTCAAGCATTTGACTGATAGACATCTCCCCAGCCTAGCTCATACAATTGCTTCATGTTACAGATTTTGAGCAGCTTTCAACATGATTTATTAACTTATGGTGATCAAACTCCTATAGAAATAGCAATTGCCTATGCTGTAATAATTGACCAGTAGTTGAAATAATGTGTATGTCTGTTTGTACGTGTGTGTGCTGTGCATGTGCTACAATAAAATTGCTATGAACTTTAAGTTCAGTTATACTCCTTGAGCTTAAGAACGATACTGTCAAAGAAACTGAAGACTTTTGGACAGCAGAGAATGAAAAGTGTAAAATGGAAAATGTGATAACTGGGGGAAACCTCGGAAATGGTTGAACAAATACCATCATTTGAATAAGGCTTGAAGTACATTTGGCTGGAGCACTGGGTTTCTGGCCTTGACCTCCCAGCTCCTGCTGTCAGACATGAGCTTTGAGTGATGCCTGAAGCAGCTGTCTCTCTGGCTGCCAACTCTGGTGCTCTACAAAAAAAAAAAAAAAAAAAAAAAAAAAAAAAAAAAAAAAAA
>CABHPR010134184.1:16146-33619 GCA_902168415.1 Peromyscus melanophrys | reverse complement strand
TCTCCTAAAACAGCAGATCTTGCCTGGCGATGGTGGCCCACGCCTTTAATCCCAGCACTTGGGAGGCAAAGGCAGGTAAATCTCTGTGAGTTCGAGGCCCGCTTAGTCTGCAAAGTGAGTTCCAGGACAGGCTTCAAAAAGCTACACAAAGAAACTGTCTCGAAAAACAAACCAAACCAAACCAAACCAAAACAACAACAAAAACCCAGCAGATCTCCAGCAGTACAGCCCAGCCTGGACTGGGCTCTGCAAAGGCTGGGGCTTTCAGCTTCCCCAGGGGGGTGGTTCCCTCTCTTGGGACAGAGAGAAACACGCTGCTGTCACCACACTGAAGAGCCAGCTATGAAAACCAAAGAGCTATGTCTATGCGATAACCAAGTCCCTGAGGGGAAATGCTCACTGTAATGCTCCCCTGAGCTCTGGGGACATGAGATGCTTTCTGGGAAGCCAGCTGCCCAGATGCCTGGCTGAGCGGAGCCTCACCACCCCGACTCCAGGGATGGCTGGAACTCATTAGCATTATGTCAGGAATAATGTGAAATTAAAACATTTAGCTTTGGCTTCGAACACAGAGCAGGACAAAAAGAGAAGGATGCCATTGCACTGAGCTGCTCAGCTGTGACCTGGGCACCGATAATTCACAGAAGAGAAATTGCTGCTTGGCACTTGGCCCAGGCAGGACCCTGAGACTGCCAACAGGGCTGAGGATAGAAAGTGACATCTGCAGTGTGGTTCAGGAGGAAGCAGGTTGGGTACAGCCCAGGATCCAAACTAGGGGAGGCCTTTATCCCCCACATGCCTTGCCCAACTCTCCTGCCGGTTTCTCTGTTGCTATTCTGAATCCTACTGAACTCTGTTCATCACCTTCCATGCCCATCACCTACCCAATGGTCAGGGATTCTGAGACTGCCAGCCTGCTGTTGTCACTGTTCAAACCCCCTGCAGGCTTGTTAGCCTGGTTCCTTGGCCTACAGGGACTGCATAGCTTCACTTTCACAACACTGTTCCCTTGTCCTGGAATACCCTTAAGTGTCAGGGTGCAGCACCAATAGGGGTATCAGAGCAGGTACCTTTAGAGAGAGTCCGGAGTCTCCTAAGGACTGCCTGGGGAACCTGCCAGGCCTAGCTGGGCCTCCAAAGGTCCTCAAGTGACAGGTAGAGACACCTAGGCAGTCAAAAGGTTTACCACAGCTTCCTCTGACCCACTGATCTGGCAGTGTATGAATCTTTGCAGTCCCAGGCAGGATCTTCCTGCTCCCATGTTTATCCTGCCGGACGGAGTATCTTTGGGTCACCTGGATCTGGTTCCAGATTCTGGTAGCTCCTAAGGCTGCGGTTGGTACAAACCATCTAACTCCGACTTCAGCATGCCTGCTCCATCATGAGAGTAGTAAGGATGAGAGACCTCAGGGGGCTGTGAAGACAGCGCCAGACAGGGCTTAAGTACTGCCACCCACAGCCCTCGGTACAGACCTGGAAACTGAGGATTCAAGGCCGTGGGGGACAGTGATTTGAAGGGAAGTGGGGACCTGGACACATGAGAAGGCAATCCAGGCCGTTCCCAAGTCTGGCAGGCTGGTGACATAGTAGAGCCTACTGGAATGAATTCATTCATTCATTCATTCATTCATTCATTCATTCATTCATTCATTCACTTATTCATTCATGTTCCACACACTCAGCTAATTGTGTGTGGTTAGATGTTCAAAATACAAGCACAGGATGGCTCCCTTTAGTAAAGTGTATGTATCATGTGATAGGGAAAGGCCTGGAAAAACCTCCAAAATAACAGATCAGTTCTGAGTGGTGCCAGCAGGGCTAACCTTTTCTTTGCACATTCTGCTCTCTTCACACATTATTCTTACTGTCTCGTATTTTATACTGTGCTGTGTTGTAAAAAGTTAGTGGGCAGTGCAATCCTTTATGGACTGGTGTAGACTTCTAGTTCAGCATAGTAGAATTCTAGACTTCTTAGTTCAGCATATAACCTTGGGCTACAGGATGTGCTTACCCTCCATGAGTCAGTAGCAAGATTTAAGTCAGGTCTAGAAGGGACATTTACTCCCGTCCTATGCGACAGAGGCACAGGGTCTTCCACTAACTTGCATAAAACATGGGGACAGTGTGATGCCTTCCAGAGAGACTCTGAGGATAGGGAAGTGACGGTGATGACCAACTTTGCAAATGGCTTGGAATGAAGCCCATGGTGCTGACAGCTACATGGCTGTAGTGGGGACCCTGGATGAACCAAGGTCATGGACACCTGCTCACAAGGATGACTTCATCGAGCTCCTGTTTCACACACGGTGGCCAGCGATGATGGAGGCATCAGGGAAACAGAGTGGCAGGTTTAATTAAATGGGGGTGACAGATGGGGAGGGCAATGGCTACACTGAGCCCCCAGGAGAACACTGGGCTGCAGAGCCCTGGGGAGGGGCAACACACTGTCAACATCCACTGCCACAGCCTCAAACACTGGAGTACATCCCTGTGTCACCTGTGTGGGGCCTGGGCTATGGATCAGGAGATGAGTTCAATTCCCAGCTCTGATGCTTGCTGGTTCAGGTCTTAGGCATGTCGTCTGACCCTGTCCTGGAGCAGAGGTGACCCTCCTTCTAGTAGATTTACTGTCAGGACTAAGACACGATCAGAGTGGCAGGGCCAGTGAAGGGGTGCTCCCTCTCTTACCATCATCTACTCAGAATGCCTGTCACCGGGTGAGCTCCAGCTTACAGCTTCCTCTCAGAAGCCTCCCTTGATTTTCCTAGGGTCTCCAGTCATGTTCTTCCCTCCACAACAACCTCATACTCAGCACAGGAACTTCCAGACTCTATGCCCGTTCCTACTGCTTTGGGGAGGAGTCAGACACAGGGCAGGCAGTCCTGACCTTGACATGGCAATGGACTGGATGTACAGCAGGTGCTCCAGGAAGGTCTGCTGATGGCGACAAACTGCTCCATCAGAGACAGCCTTCTTGTCCCATCCCACTGGGTAAGGAGAAAGGCTCTTTGATCTGAGGCAGAGGGATGCTACAGATATGGGCCCAAGGCTAAGTGTCAGACTGGTGATATCCCAACAGAGGAAGCCCCATCTCCAATCTTCCAGCTCTGTGCTCTCTGACTGATGGCCTTGGGCTCTCACTCCTCCAACAACAGCTTCCCTCTGGACAAGGGTTACAGGTAGTCGAGGCAGCAGTGGATGCTGCCAGGGCTGTCCCTCCCATCATGCTCACAGTACTAGAGGGCACTCTGGCCTTGAACCCCACTCCTCTACAGCATGGGCTCTTTTGTGGGGGGACAGCAGTAGTCAGTCATGTCTGTGAGACACCTGCTTTCAGGTTGTACTCGGGCAAAGCTCCTACAGCACCCCCAGAACTTCTCCAAGAGCAGAGCTTTCAGCAGAGACCTATGGAACTGTGAGGGCCAGGACTTAGGGCACATTTGCTAACTGACACAGTAGCTTCCACTGTTGCTGGAAGGACCACATCACGGAACACACACCTGGTGACGCTGGTGTGGGCTGGGGCTTAGTGATGTGTGTGCCTCTCTGCTCCAATCAGTTGTCAGAGATCACCAGGGAAGGTGGCAGCCACTTCTCATTAGAAATAGGGCTCATCACCTCCAGGAAGAGCTCAGCCACCGAGGAGAGTGTCTCCTGTGAGGGGCAGAGGGAGGACTGTGCTCTCCATCCATGCTGCACTGTGGCCCCCATGTAAAACCATCACAAACTACTTCAGAACCCAAGCTTCCACCGCTCTGCCATTCGGCCTTGCGCTGTGGCCACAGCCTTGGGCCTGTCCTTGAGGGCAGCCCCTGCAGCAGCTCAGAGGCTGCTGAGCTGCCTTGGCCCCTGCCCTGTGAAGCCGAGCTGAGAAAGTGGTCAAGCTTGAGGCCAGATGTGCTGGGTGTGTTCCCCTGTGATCATCCAGAGGTTTCAGTAAAGCTTTTCAATAGTGCTGCAGAGAAGGAACACACACAACCATAAAACCCACCATTTAAAGCATATAATTCAGTGGCTGTCAGCATATTCATGCCTGGGCAACCACCACCACAATGGTTTGTAGAACATTTTCACCCAAAGAAACGCTGTGTCACTGGCAGACACATTTCTCCCTCTCCCGAATCCCTAGAAACTGCGGACAGACAGGCTTTCTATTCCTATAGATGTGTCTTTTTTTTTTTTTTTTTTGACACTTATGTGAGTTAAGTCACGTAACATGTGGGTTTTACGCCTGGCTTCTTTTGCTTAGCATCGTGTTTCTAAGATTCCTCTGTGTTGTGTTGTAGGGTCACAGCACTTCAGCCACTTTTAGGGCTTCATAATGCTCTGTTGGGGCCAGTAAGATGGGTCAGTGGGCAAAGCTGATGGCTGTGAAAGCCTTGCAACTTGAGTTCAATTCCTGGAGCCCATGTTTAAGTGGAAAGAGAGGACCAAGTACCGAAAGTTGTGCTCTGACATCCACACATGCTCTGTGCATACATGCCCTGCCACAACATCGCACACAAATACAATACATACAAAAGATAATAATAATAATCTGGACGCGTTCTGCTATGTGGAGGTAAGAGACCTATCTGTGTTTCCACTGGTGGACACTTAGGCTGCTCTTTACATTTTGGGCTATGACTGGGGAGGCCATGAGTATTCATGTGTGGGTTTGGGTGAGGACATTCTTCCTCTCTTTGGTGTGTACTTTGGATCAGAATGACAAGTCTACATAGATGGTGACCTTATGTTAGCTTGAAGAACTGCAGACTGTTTTCTACAGCCAGGGCGTCATCAATGTGTGAGGATTCCAGGGTCGCCACACCCCCATACCCCTCATATCAAAACCATGTTTTTGATTACTGCCATTAAGTGAAGTGGTGTCTGTCACACACCACTTCTCATTTGTCATTTCCATGTTCCTGGCTAATGTCAGGCATCTTTTTCTGGGCACCTGACCATCTGTATAACTGCCCAGAGAAACATCATTCAAGCCTCTGCTCATTTGAACACCCAGCTGTTTGCCTTTTATTTCATTGATCTGTGAGGTAGTTAACGTAACCCGGGTATGAATCCCTCCCTAGATCTATGACTGCAAATGTGACTGCTTTTGAGCAGAACAAGAGCCACAGATGCAATTCTGACCACATATGGGGCCACAGTAAAGCCTGGATAGGCATAAGCATTCTCCTTCCACAGCTCCACAGCTCAATGCTATCTCATTCCCACACTGCAGACAAACAGACAGCCACAATGCTGTAACCTGCTCAGTGGAGCTTGGGCCGTGAGGGACAATAACAGCCCAGCCTGCCAAAATCCCCTCTGGGCAGAGAACCTCTTGGGGTTGGCATCAAGCAGCAAGAGACCTTGTAAGGAGGTGTTAGGGCCACTAGACTGAGCCCAGCTCTGAGGTTTCCTTTCTCCCCTGCCAATCCAGAGGGATCTGGATTTGATTTCATCCAGGACGGAGTTGGTTTCTTTACAGGCATACATGCTCTAACAGGTGGGAAAGGAATATTCTCCCATAGGGAGCACAGGCTATGGTTCAGGATCCACCACTGCAAACCATGGACGAGGATGCTTTGGCTGATGACATCAAAGGGGTGCAGCCACGAGCATCCTGGGACTGGCTTTGCAGCAGCCAGGGGAACTCTGACTCCAGGGCAAACTGGGCATGGAGGAATACAGGTTCAAAGTGTCCTCAGACCTCTCCATTGTGGGCCTGCTAACACTGGAGATCTAAGTTTTATGAAGGAAGATAGTTACTGAATGTTCTTGTTGTAAAATACAAATAGCAGAAGACCAGTCTGACAGTTAGCTGGATAAATTTTTACCACAACTCACATAAGGAACTATAATACTGCTGTGAAAAAAGATGGGCATGGTGTACCACGGAATCCTGGGAGATTTTATGTTCACAACACTCCCCTTAACCATGTTAATTATTCATAGTCTTCTCTACAACCCCATTAGAAACTTGAGAAACAGGGAGGTGAAGAGCCTCATCCAAGATGAGGGCAAACTGGGACTTAAACTCTTCTCAGTGGGGTGTCCTGCCAACAGTCTGTCACGTTACCCTTTGCTGAGTATTTACCCGGTGCAGATGCTGTGCTGAGCACTCCCTCTTGTATGGCAGATATGGGCCAAATGATAGTCTCCTCCGTGTGGCTGGAGTCCTCTGCTCTTCCACTGCTCTCCGAAACTTTTCATGATTATGTCACTTATACAAAGAAACAAAACCATTTGCTTCTTGCAGCTACTGAGTCCCCTGGGGAAGTAAGGAGCCATTACCTTGGGACCTATGGTGGCCCATCCACACCACATGACCTATGCCAAGACAGAAGCCTCTTGCTCAAGAAGCAGGTTGAGGGTGCCCTCAGCCTCCATTGAACCTACTGGACCTTAAGTCCATGAAAGGGAAGTTCCTTCCGGCCTCATGCCCTCCTGTCAATGGGGTGACTGTCTCTGTCCTGACCCTCCCTGGGCTGCTGGGAAGAATCCAGGTCAGACATTACTGAAGGTATCCTAGAGCCAAGGGGCCTCATTTACAGCTGCACGAACAGAACCTGATGAGGGCTTCATTGAGTACTTTTGGCAGCTCCCCTCCACCCTGCCAGGGCCCCCTTGAGCTCCATAGACCAGCTCTCTTCTTCATTCTTCCCATGTTAAACCTGACTTCCTGGATGGCCACTATCCCCAGACCTCTGCAGTGACCATGCCTGAACTCTGACATTAGCGCTCTCTCCATTCTCTAGGCCATTCTCATGCCTCCAAGGACTATCCCTACATGCTAGTTGTAATACCCATGTGGCGCTCATGGGTATGGGACACAGGCTCCTACATGAGAACCCAGCTAAGCCAGCCACAGAATGTGGCTTCTCTTGCAGGAACTGGAGCCCTACACCAATCCTACCCACCCAATCAAAACACACACACACACACACACACACACACACACACACACACACACACCACAAACAATGCACATTGAGCACATAAGGGACCAACCTCTTACACCCAACATATATACAATAAATGTTTAACACACACAGTATCTTCCCATACCCAATACACATACAATAAGCACCCAGCACGCACACACCAACCTCTACAACCAACATATACACAAGGAACACACACTAACTTTTTATACCCCAAAGAAGCACAAAACACACCAACTCCTTACACCCAATATACATGCACTATACATACCCAACAATCCCTTACACCAGTACACACGCATACCTCAAACACACTGTGCACACCCAGCATCCATGCACCAACCCTTTAGACCTAACACACATGTACACACTATACAACTGAAATGTTGCTCAAGGCAAAGCTGATCATCCCTACCACACTGACATATCACGGCCCGAGTCAACCCGAATTGTCTTTCCCCACCCACTACACAAGCACACACTGAAGACATCCTTTCCAACTTCCTCCAACACACACATGCCAAACTACATATGTATCTCTAGTAGGCACATGCTCATACTGTACCACCTAGTCACCCTGCCATACTCCCTAAACATAAGCACATGCCAGAGCCATACCAGCTTCCTGAAACTTACACCCCAGCACACACACGCAGCCTGTAGTAGGTGTGTTATGGGGCAGGTACTGGGTATGGAGTATGTTTGGGTGTGGTGTCTGGGATGTGGGTATCTTGGATGTGGATGGGTAATGGCACTTGTGAACACAGTTCCTGCTTCTACCACACTCCCAACACGCACATACCTGACTATATAAACCCTCCTACCCCACACTAAAACCCACACTAACATTCCCACATTCTTACATTTAAGAGCCTTCTTAACCACATAGCCCTAAACATATACTCTGCAAACATACCCACCCAACGCACTTCAAATGCCCCACACTCATTCAGAGCATGTAGACAGACCTCCAGTCATGCAGACACACAATTTGTAGACATGCAATCATGTGGACAAATGACATGTCTCCGAAGGAGCTGGAAGCTTAACATGCATACAGACACATGCATCCACATGCACACTGTCACTGAGCACAAAGGCCCAAACCCTGGACTCTCCACCGCAGCATCCTCCTGCCTCACACATGCCCAGCTATACGCTACTATGGATGGGGAGTGTGGCCACAGTGGGTAGAACCAGGCAGGTCCCTTCAAATCCTTTGGCGGGGCCCCTCTGCCATTCCTGCAGCTTCAGTGCCTGGACTAGCTCTGTGCGGCGGCCGGGCCCAGGTGGTGGTGGTGGGGGGCAGCCCTCCCCAGCCTCCCCTCGAATTCCTGCCTGCTCCGCTCTGGAGGGGTTTACTCTTCCCTTGTTCATTAATGATTAAAATACTTTATGCAGACCACAAAGATTGTTGTCTTTGTCTTTCTTTCTTTATAAAAAACAACAGATGCATTTGGGACCCTCCAGATCTCCTCGGGGTGATTTACATGGCCACAGCCAGTTCTTGGGGAAGCAAAGCAAACATTCCCATGGCCTAAGAAGCTCCCACCCCCATCCTGCTCTCGCATGCCCCTCTATCCAGCCACAGTCACACAGGAGGCAGCCTCTTGTGAGGCTCTCTATTTCTATTTTTGTCGTCAGCCTTGGATGGGAGCTGGGCAGGGAGAAGCCAGGCTACCCACCACAGATTTCTCTAACATGGCTCCTTTACACAGAGAACAACCTTGGCCTATGGAGGTCTAAGCTGCGCCAATCCCTAGCTAACTAGGGGAGTGTCAGCCTTCTTGGCCTCTCCTTAAACCCCATAACCTTATCCCACAGCTCTGGATGGTCCCCGTGGAAGAGCAGGAAAGCTCCACTGCGTACCTGGACCAAAACAGGTGTGCTTAGACAGCACAGTCTGGGCTTGGGTTACTTCCCTCAGACTTCCCAGAAGACAGGAGCCCACCCCAGGTTTCCCCGGGAACCCATCCAGCTTCCGTTTACACAGCTCTTGGATGCTGTGCCCTGTCTGAGGCAGCCTTTCCTAACTGTCCATTCAGCCAAACAGCCATGTACCCACACACTATATTAACTATATTCTTGTTAAGTGTCTTAAGGCACACAACATTGCTCTAGCTGATGGAGACAGCATGGGAAACAGCATACACTTGACCTCTGCCCTCCGTGGGTCACACATGAGTGAGGCCACACAGACACCAATCCAGCAAGCAGTCAAGCTCAGGTGGGTTAATAGTAAGGTAACCTTTGCCTGGGAGGTGGCTGGGGAAAGTCTCTATGAAGAAGAGGTAAACCAGAGAGTAAGAAGAGACCACCCATGCTCGGCTAGAACTTTGAGGAAGAACCTGGATTTGATGCAAATCTGTCACCACAGGGCTAATTTGGTCATTTGTTAGTATCAGTGCAGATCCAGGTTTGAGCCTGCGGGTGTCAGGGACACGGGGAAGGGTGCAGGTGGGGATGGGTTAGGGTCATATTAGGGAAGCAGCAGCACAAGCCCACCAACCTGCCACTAACGTGTCCTCTGGACCTGGGGATGCCACCTCTGAAGGACAGCACACTGCCTTCTAGGAGCCCATCAGAACTTCAGGGGCATGGAGGAGATGCTCTCTGGGTACAGCATAGAAAAGACCACACAAGCAGGGAGGGGCATGGGTATCTGAGATGGCCTGGCCACTCTCTGGATATCTAGAACCATCTCTGAACAGACTTGAGTGACCTTATCTGCTTTTCTAGGCTCAGGAATCCTGAGGCCAGAATGTTTCAGAAAGATTTACATGGACATTCATATCTAAGAACTGGCCAACTCCACTCTAGTGGCCACGTCTCTCTCCCTCCTTACAGAGCAAGGTGCTGGCTGAGAAAGTCTCAGGGCCTGCTCTGTTCCTATAATCTCTAACCAGGCTGTGTTTCTGCTAAGAGGCTGTTGTCCCCCTGGACAGAGCTTTAGAATGGCTGCAGGACATGGAGGCAAATAGGCTCACTGCTGTGTGTGTGAGCCTTGCCCTCCTGAGCTGGGGTTGTGTCCCTGGGCCTCTGGAGAGGCCTGGAAACAGTCTCTGTTGGATGAGCCAAGGGTCATCAGTGGGAAACCAGCACACAGAACTGGCATTAGCAGAAAGATGTTTCCCTCTAGGTTCCAAAGAAGTTGAGCATAGGCCATGTGCAGCCTCCTCTCACAGACAGTGTTCCAACCTTCTGAAAGCAGCCTGATGCTTGGCCAGGGGTGTAAGTGGCACATGAACAGCACCAGGACAGCTCCCCCTCCCCCTAACCTCTCACCTCCCCATCCATCCCCAGAGTGATCCTATTGGCCAGGGCTGGGAACAAAGTGTGTCTGCTAGGCCTCTATTGGCTTGAAGTCCCAGATACCATGGATGTTATATTACCAAGTCCCTAGGATTGGAACATTCCAGTGCTAGGTGTGCTTATCATGACCCCCATTTTACAGATGGAGAAACTGAGGCACAGAGCACTGGACAACTGGATAGAAAGCACGACAGTGTAAATGGGCTCTATAGCTGACTCCAGAGAGAGGGGCAGGAGGCTGGCTCTAGCACTGTGTCAGGCCAGAGAGAAGATAAAGCACAGAAGGCTCTGGAGCTCTAGGGCAACAGAGTGGAGTTTAGGGTAGGTTGGGAAGTATGAATCTGGCTCTCTGGATCCACCAGGTGGGCCTTGCAATAGTCACATGATACTGGGTACATGAAGCAGCTACTATGAACTATCTTGTCGCTCCCATTATTTTTCTGAATACCTTTCATAATTCACTTCCTGCAAAATCAGACAGATTAGGTAAATATGTCTTTTTATAAGTGAAGCATGTTAAAATACCTAAATGGTTTTTGTCCAGTTGTTTCTGGTGTCTTGAAAAGTTCTGCCTTCTACATGGTCCCTTATCTATTCCATATGCTCCTCCAAAGTCATTGTTAATGGAACAGAGAACACACATAAATAACCTCTGCCGGAGCCAATGGCTGACTCCAGGTACTGTCAATCAAATGTCATTAGGAAAGTCCCAAATCTGTGGTGATATATTGTGTATCCTAATAAAATTTGCCTGTAGATCAGAGGACAGAACAAGCCACTAGATTAAACATAGATGCCAGGCAGTGGTGGCACACACCTTAATCCCAGTACTGGGAAGCCACACGCCTTTAATCCCAGGAAGTGGTGGCTGGGCAGAGAAAGGTCTATAAGGCGTGAGGAGACAGGAACTAAAGGCTTTTCGGCAGAAGCGTCCCTTTCAGCTAGAGGCTCTTTTGGCTGAAGGTTTTTCAGGTTGAGGAATTGGTGAGGTAAGAGGTGGTGGCTGTGGCTTGTTCCTTTGTCTCTCTGATCTTTCAGCAATTACCCCAATATCTGGCACCTGGGTTTTTAAATTATAAGACCTTTTAAGATTCGTGTTACACAAATAAAGGCAGGGCGGAGCCGCTCGGGAGCTCAGGAGCCAGGCCTTGGAAGATGCGGGATGAGCTGGCAGGGGCTGCACCAGGGGCTGCGTGCTAGGCTTGGAGGGCTCACTGACAAATGTGTGTGATGTACAAGAAAGTGACTGAACAAAGTTACAGCCTATGCACTGGCTGAGGGGAGGCAGTGAGAGGTTCTGAGCAGGGAGGGTGACTCACTGACCCTACAGGTGGATCGTCATCCTGTGGAGTTTGGTCCCCAGCTCTGTCAATTATATCAAAGTGGTCTTAGCCTGGGGAGGTCTCTGTTTGTACCATGTTATGATCTCCATACTAATGGCCACGTCTTCCATGTGCATTAACTTAGCCTGGCTGGACCCCACTGACCTTTCCAGTCTCATCCTTGCCCAATACTCTGGCATTAGTAGATTTCCAGCCATTCCTGAGGATCACACTCCTGGACCATACTGTTCCCACATCTAACAAACTACAACTTGTTTCCCAAAGGTCAACTCACTTGCCCATGTGCCTTGTTCTCCTGGCTGGCCTCCCCACTATACTGGCAAGATCCAGAGAGCATTCTTGTGTCAGAGCCCACAAGAGCCTGATTCAGAGGGGTGATGAGCAGAGGGTGTGAGAATGAAGGAATGAATACCCACCTTCCCCGTGTGTTGAGCCATTTGCCCTACTCAATTCATGTGTTCTGTGGGGGGGGGGGCAGGCACCCCCAGACTGTTTATTTGCTTCTCTGTCCCAGAATACGTACAGCCTTCCAAGATGTGGTCAGTGCTTATTCAGCCACCACTTGTGTCCAGGCTCCAGCCAGTTCTGGGGTTCACAGTGCCCTACAGCCTGAAGGTGAGGACATCTGGACAGCAGACAGCAGTCCCAAGGCTGACTGTATTGTCCTGAGACTGAAATGAGGAGAGCTATGAAGCCCCAAGTCATAAGGGTAAGAATTAGCAGAAGTTAAGAATCAGACCAGAGCTAGAAAGGCCTGGAATGTTTTGTAGAAGCCCGAGGCTTCTCAGAAACAGTAATTTAGATTGTAGGAGGTTTTGCTGGCCTCTGACACTTTGTATAGATCCCATCTTTTTGGACTCTGACTCTCTGAGGGCTGGGACCATGCCTTTCTTGGCTGAGTCCAGTCTTTCTCAGAGGCTGACCCAACACAGAATGGGTAGGCACTGGGAACCGCCGGCTTGTCACACAGAGAGATCTGTCAGTCCAAAAGTCCTCCGGCCACAATCCTTCCTTGGCATTTGTTCAGCCCGTCCTGAGATTTTTCACTCTGAGTTAGAAGGACTCTGATTCCCCTCTCAGTTGCTAGTTAGTCCCTTGGTCCTGGTGCCTGTCCTTCTGGGCACCTGCCCCCTGCTGGCCCCACCTTGCTCCAGCCAAGCCACTTCAGGCAGGAGGTGGGGATGAAGATGAGGAGGACTCCGTGGTCCTCTCTCACTGAGAGCCAGGCTTCCTGTGTTCTCAGGGTCAATGTGTGACACCTGTAGTTTGGAGCTGGGACCCATGCTTTTGCCTCATCCTCTTTCCCAGATCTGCCTGTCTCAGCCATCCATCCCATCAAACATCAGAGGCCTGTTTCTGCCGTAACTGTACACACATGTGCTGACATGTTCATCTACATACACACTCACATACACACTGGGTCATATGCGTACACCTGCAATATATCGTCATGCATGCATGTATGCAAATGCCTACCGCTTTGGTCACACTGGCCCCTTCCCCTGGAAAGTACTTTCTGCTCCTCCTTCAGCCAATAATCCCTCATCCTTCAAGGTGCAGCACAAGTGCTTCCTCCCCTGGGAAGACTTCCTTGACTGCTCTGGCAGAGTCAGGGCCCTTCTGGACTCACCGAGCATCATTCGAGGCAGTTCCGCTTGCACACAGCACCACAGAACCTCTGCTGGACTCTGGACTCTGCTGGCAGGGACCACCCCCAGGATGCAGACTCAAGAAGAACCCAGGGAGGAGCTAGGAGCTTGCAGCACACAGCAAAGCCAAACGAGGAAAAGCCAGGTGTGCCCAGTGCTGGGTGGGGACTGATGTGTCCCTCGGGTCCCAGCACTAAGGGAGGAGAGGGAGCTGAGCTGCCAGACTTTCCTGGGCTGAGGGCAGCCGGTATGAACCCACTCCCAGCTTACAAATGTATGAGTCCTCTGCAGGCAGCTTTGACCAGGGAAACCCTGTATACACATTCAGTGGACATCTGTCTCCCTCCCAGGGTCATGGGAAGGAGATGCTGGGTGGGGTTGCTGGTAAGATCTTCACTTGGCTCACCTTAGGACACAGCAGCTTGACAGCTCTACCAGGCCTTCAGCACATGTCTGCAGACACTGTATCCTGTGTTGTTCTAGGCACAGGGGTCACACGCACAGCAGGTGCTTTAGGAAAACCCTGGTCATCCCTGCTTAGTGGGCTCCTCAGAAATAGACCAAGGTGGGTGGTGGGTCCTTGGGCTCATGAGGGACCTGCAGGACCCCGGGCCCTGCTACCTGAAGGACTGTAGTCAGAATTTTAGCCTTCACTACCCTCATCCTGACCGTGTCATATTCCACCATCCTGCCCTGTGGCAGAGAACCAGAGAGGAGGCCATGGGATGTCTGTTCTTTTCAGGATCTTGAATGCACACTCCATTATGGAGCGCCTTCTGCATGCTAGGGACTCCGCTGAGATCCCTACGATCTTTATCGGGTCTCTTTGGTCCCACAGGGCTGTTCCTGCCACTCTTCCTAAGTCCCATTCAGCCCCACTAGCCAAGTCACAGATGAGAAAATTAGGCTCAGAGAGGCTGGGCACCTACACAAGGTCACACAGTAAGTCAAAGGGAGCCAGGTCTCTGCAATAATCTCCCAGGATTTCTGAACAGCCAGCCAGACCTAAGGGGGTTCCTGGGCCTTGCAGGTAAGCTGAGCAGCAGGGCAGTTAAGACTACACTGCATTTATAAACGGTGCATGACTTTACAAGCCTCCAGCTATAATTTCATCATGGCTGGGACCTGGAAAGTCTACATAATCCTGGAAGGCGTTGGTCTCCGCTCAAAGCCTGCTGTGCCTGCTAATTGGATCGTCAGCCTGGGCTGTAAATCAGACCGCAGTGTGGGCACCGACGCTACGATCTTTCTTCAAACAGGCACTGTGTGTCTTTACATTATTGTTGGCTGACCAGGGCCTTAAATAATTTCTGTGTAACCCAGTCCATAAATCTGCCCTCGCTCTGTGGCTGGAAACATTGCCAGAGAAGAGCCCCCGCGCCCAAGGTAAACACTGGGCTGGCAGCCGCCTCCTCATCAGGCAAACACCACAGCAATGGACCTGGCGAGGGGCACACTCGGGGAAGCCTCAGGACATGCCAGGCTTGGCTGAGGCTAAAGGAGCCAGAGCACTCAGCAGTCCCCACAGAGTGCCATCATATGGTGTGACGCCAGTGCAGCTTAAGCCTGGAGAGCCAGCGTGTTTGGGTTGGGGGAGGGTGCCAGGGAGTGGGAGGGGGCAGGGAAGCTGGAGGGTATCCCCACACCATGCACTTCTCTCTACCCCCAGGGGGCTGGCCCACCTCTCCCTACTGCAGTTGGTGGAGTGACTGAGGCTCAAAGAAGTCATGCCGATCGTCCACAGGGTCAGTAAGTGGTGCAGCCCGAGTTTGAACCCAGGGAGGCCTCGTTTCAAGGCCCTTTCCCTGTCACACATAAAAATGAGAGCTGGAAGCGGCTGGAGTTACAGAGGTCATTGTTACTAACCAAAAACCTGCCCGTGAGTAAAGACGATCCAAGCAACATGATAGCATGCGAGCGGCCAACGGTGCAGGAAGGCAGTCTCAGGGGAGCACAGCGCTCCCTGGAGGTGAGCAGGCAAAGGGTGGATGACCCCAAGGCACAGAGGGGCCACAGGCTGTGCTACTGACCAAAGTGGGTGACCTGATGGACACTTGCTGGGCCACAGGCCCTGGTGGGTGATAGAGAACCAAAGAGAAAGGTCAGTGTTGGTCTTCAGAGGCAACAGGAAGCAGGTGTGAGGAGTCTGCATGAAGACGGGGCACAGATGGACAAGAGGACACCAGAGAAGGGCAGCCACACATGTGAAACAACGTGTGTGTGTGTGTGTGTGTGTGTGTGTGTGTGTGTGTGTGTGTGTGTGTGTGTGACACCTCTATAGTGACTTGTTACATGTAGAAAAACACCCCTGGACCCCAAGACTTCTCACTTGCTCCTAAGTGGCTAGGGGATGAGGTCCTTGCAGCCAAAAGCCCAGGCCACAAGCTAGCTGACTCAGGATCACCCCGCAAAGATCTACGAGAGCCTCAGCCCTTGCCCATCTGAGTCCCAGCCAGCACTCCACACTGTGCCACACTATCCCTCGACAAGGGTACAGCCTTGCTCCCCGGCACACTACTGCTGCAGAGACGGCTGCTGCGGCTGTAACCCCGGGATGGAGGTGAGCCTTCACTGCGGAAACCCTGGGTTTTCACTGTGAAATCCAGGTGACGACAGGCCCGGATCTGTGGGAGGCTTCGGGGCGATAATGCAGGGAAACACTCGGCACCTCACCATGGCAGCATATGGCAGTCGTTCTTTGGGTAGCTCTTCTCCATGCTTTGCTTCTTACTAATTTCTGAGATCCGTTTGACAGCTTCTGGGGGAGCTGCAGTTATTGCTGACCACTTTATACCAGGGCCTGGGGTTTGGGCCATTCTGCTGTAATACAACCAGACCATGCAGATCTGTGGGTTCTGTTCTCCTGCTCTGCTCACAGGAAGTTCTGAGAGACTGAAGAGAAACCAACCAGAAAGCTGCAGCCTACAGCCGGGCGGTGGACTGCCCAATGACAGGAGCTGGGGGCAGGCTGCAGGTGGTCGGAGGTCTCGCTCAGCTCCACCTTCACTTCAGCCTGCGCTGGAGATGTAGCCAGGCTCCGAAGTGGCCACCTAACTACCAGTTCTCAGTGTTTTGCAGAAACATTTAACACCACGGTTGGCCTCTGCTACCCTCAAATGCTGCATGTGTACAGTCAACCAGCCAAGGATCAAAAGTGTCCCCAAACTCCGAAACTCCATCTGCACTGAACATGTTCCGTCGTTTTCTTGTCATTATTCTCCACGTAGACAGCAAAACAGCCATTTACACGGCGGTTACAGTGCGATGCAAATTAGATGCACGGAGGAATCTCGGGGTGATTTAAAGTATCTGGAGGTTGTGCATACATTACAGGCCAACACTGCAGCATTCCACATAAGGAACTCGAGCATCTGCAGATTTTGTTATCTGTGGGAGGTCCTGGAACCAACACCGTGTGGATAAGGAAGACAACTGCGTCCCTCTACAAGACAAAGGCATGCTCTACCATCTCATGATCAAAGACTGTAAACACAAGAAGGCAGGCAGATGGGAGAACCGGGAGGGAAAATGGATCTTAAGGTCAGACATCCCCTACCACGGATCTCAGTGTGTGGAACTGTTTAAAGGACTGAACCGCAAAACACGAGGAGGAGACTGGGGAGAAGGCTCAGTCAGTAAAGTGCTTCCACAAAAGCATGAGGGCCTGACACCAATCCTCGGCACCCACAGAGAAAAAAGTGGGTACAGTGGCCACACTGCAATCACAGCGTTGGGGAGGCAGAGAGAAGAGGACCTCTGAGGCTTGCTGACCAGCTAGTCTGCTGAATCAGTGAGCCACAGGTTCCCTGAGAAACCCTGTCTCAGAAAGGGGGGTGATGGTAGTGGGGAGTGACTGAGGGAGACACATCATTCAACTTCTGACTTCCATAAGCATGAATGCACATGCCCCCCCCACCACAAATAAAAGTTTAAACATGACCATATGCCAAGGGGCTATCAAAACCAACCAGCAGAGTACTGGAAAAGGACCAAGTAGAAATTTTAGAAATTAGAAATAAAATTGTTAATTAAAGATATCTTCATGGGGCTAGAGAGATGGCTCAGTGGTTAAGAGCACTGACTGCTCCTCTACTGGACCTGGGTTCAATTCCTGGCACCCACATGGCAGCTCACAACTGTCTGTAACTCCAGTTCCAGGGGATCCTTCCTACCAGACATGCATGTGGTGCACATATCAGTACATGCAAGCAAAATACCCATACACAAAAATTAAAAAAAAAAA
>CABHPR010134182.1:0-40384 GCA_902168415.1 Peromyscus melanophrys | reverse complement strand
ATTGTAAGAAAGGGAAAGTACAACAGTTGGCCTCCTTAGAATTTGAATTGTTGCATGAAAGAATTGTTCCTCGCCCTTGAGACAGGGTCTCTTTATGTAGCTCTGGCTGTTGTGGAACTCTTAGATAGGATGGCTTCAAACTAACAAAGATCCACCTCCCTCTGCCTTTTGACCACTGCAATGAAAGGCTCTGCAAAGTGTTCCCTTCCCGTACAGAAAATAACATGAAAAAGAGGAAGGTGGTGGTGGTGGTGGGACTTTATGAGGCAAAGCTATTTTTATAGGTCTGTCTTTCTTTCCTTCCTTCTTTCTTTCTTTCTTTCTTTCTTTCTTTCTTTCTTTCTTTCCTTCCTTCCTTCCTTCTTTCTTTCTTTTCTTTCTTCTTTCCTTCCTTCCTTCCTTTCTTCCTTCCTTTCTTTCTTCCTTCCTTCCTTCCTTCCTTCCTTCCTTCCTTCCTTCCTTTCTTTCTTTCTTTCCTTCTTTCTTTCTTTATTCTTCCTTTCTTAAATTGTTTTAAATCTAGTTTGCTAATTGATTATTATTTTTTGGTGTAAAGAATGAGACCTGGGTAATACTCCTGGCTCTACCCAAATGATTGTAAGATCATAAATACTTAACTGTTGGTCCCTTTACTAAGAATTAACCTAAATGGGTTTGTTAGCCTCCATCAAAATAGCATCTGTTCCAGACTCTCCAAGAAAAAGTGATATGCCCAAAAACATGTTAAGAGAATAGAGGAATCATAACATTTTCAACAAACTATATGCTTATAACATCCACCTCTTTCAATCAGCTGCCTGCCTGTCAAGTTTCACAGCTGTGTCCACCTGCTTTATGAGCTCTCACTCAGAAAGTATAGCTTTGTTGTTGCTGATGTTTGCCTGTTTGTCTTTACTGGGCCTCTTATCTTTTTGGAAACTAACTTAAACCTTAAGTCTGCATCTCCTGATACTCTAGTCAACCTTACTGTTTCTGAAGAACTGTAGCAAACCATGCGGCTGCATGCAGCCTTCCTCTGCTGAGAGTGTCTGATTTCCTGCTCTCTGACTAAGAAAAGACAACTTTACATCTCTCCTCTCACCCATCTCTTTCAGTAGCTACCGAGATCTTTGACCGACCTGCCCCATTGATATTTTCATCTAACTCCAATAAATTTGTCTTCAAAGATTTTTTCTTTCTGAATCTGATTTTAAATTTTTTTACATAAGAGACCAAGGTCCCACAATATTTGTTTCTGAGCCACGAGACCATGCTTCTTATATTCTCAACTGGGTCATTTGAAAAAAAAATCTGTATCCAGAATAATTATTGAATACTTTCACTTTTTCATGTGATCTACATTTTGCCACTTGGCCGTTTGTCAAATGTGCTAATCATGCTCAAGAATAGATGGAGATCTATTGTTCTTTACCAACACCAATAGGTGCATTTAATCTAATTTCTGGAAAAGAATAACAAGTACATCTTCAATAGTAGGAAACCTGTGAATTCACTTTAGGACTGGACCAACTTGAGATAAGACAGCTAAATTTATAAACACTCTCAACACTCACTTGGAAAGGGACTTAGTGGGCCCCTGGCATTTTTCTTACCATGTATTGAATGAGGTCTTCTACTGACCCAGATAGAAATAGCCCACTATGACTATACTTACATCTCAAAATCTTCACAAATCCAAAACTATTTTGAGTGAGAAACTAATCCTTTTGTAAACAGCAAAATTCTCCCTGGACTTTGAGGTCAGGATCTTTAAACTAATGTGCTTCAGGCCTGACTTTACTATTGTAAGATCTCTTGCTAATATTTCAGTATTCTTTATGGCAAAGGTCACAAGGACTTCTTAGACCTTACTCAAGGGTCAGAGAAAGAGAAAAATGCAAAGCCATAACATCTTTGTTCTTATACAGTGTGTGTATATAGAAAAATCAGGTACTAGAAAAAATAATAAAGAGCTAAGCTAATGTAGTAATAAATGTTGTGAAGAAATATGAAAGTGAGTAAGTAAAGAGACTATGTGCCAACAATTTTAATATTTTCCCTGGTGATTTGGTAACTGAGCCTGGTCTTACATGGAATGAGAGCTTCTAAGACTTTTGAGACCTGGTGTCATTAGACTCTAAATAATTTCCCAGACTGTAATTTTTTTAGAAAAATCATCTTTTAAAATATTTTTCTTCTTTATTCCCAGCGTCATTCTTTCAATTTCATTTTTCATTGCCTCTTAGTTGCATTACATATCATTCTGGGAGTTCATAACTAGAGTCCAAAGCACCTAATATCTTACCAATCCAGTCCACCTCCGCAAAATTTTCTTATGAAAACAGAGATGGCAGCGGGGCACGTTCTCTCTGGAGTAGTCCCTGGCATGCTATCTCTTCCCTCTGTGGAGAAATTTGCTGAGCTTCCTTCTATATGTCAGTTTCCCTAGTCTGTGATTATAACCCTGCCAAAGGACTCCTTTGTCAATATGACTCCAAATTTCAGTTTTTCATAAAAGAAACCTATGTATGATTTCGAAGTTAGATGGAAGACAGGGCCTCTTCTCCAAAAGTCAGTACAGTGGGACATGAAAATAAACAGACTCAGAAGTGGCAGTAGGCTCCAGTTTTTCCTAGATCTTCCTGTTCCATATAGAGCATGACTTTAACGGACTCTTCACTCCCTCTTGGCATATAATCACCAGACTTCAACAGCACACCGCAACCAGCTAGAGGGACTGGAGTACACAGATCTCTTTGCAAGTTCGCTCATTTGACCACATCAGTGTCGCAGAAGTACTGAGGACCAGATTTCCTCTCTTCACCCCATTACTTCCCAAGTGTCCTCTCTGGCTGTGGAGGATCTGACTCCTACAATGAATCTCTCATTCCACAGCACCCTAGTGATTCTGTTAGTGAGCTCCTGCCCCCTTCACATCTCAAGTGTTTTTAGAACAGCACATATTATCTCACTATGACTGAAAATGATTAACACATTATCATCTTAATGCCTTTTATTCCTTCTGAGATTAAATCTGGGAATCAGTAGACATCAAGGGAGTCCAAGTCCAATACCACATTGTTTTCTGCTCCTGCATAAATATTTCTAACACTGATCGTCTATGACTTAATTGCAAATAGGAAATCATGGAAGTTCATAAGCAGGGTTTCCTAGGAGAAATGAGTTAGAAGAGACATAGTAAAATTCCAGCTTTTAACAAGATAGGGAAATGCACTTAGCTCAGCCATTGAAAAGCTCTTTTAACTCTACTTTATGAAAAGTAAAATTAAGCCTGAATGTTAGTTAACACTATAATTAAATAGTTACAGAGGTTTTTTTAATCTCTATTTACCCCTCCCCCATTTTTTCCAATGATACTTGTTAGTATTAATATGAAACTCTGAAGAATCAAACATTAACAATTCTTGTGTGGAATTACAGCAGAAATGTGTGTGTGTGTGTGTGTGTGTGTGTGTGTGTGTGTGTGTGTGTGCATGTGTGTGCATGTGTGTGTGTGTGTCATTATGTCTTCACGAGTCTTCACTATGCTTAATATTGATGTTCTATTGATTAGTGAATGTACTTTCCGTGCTACATATGTCCATGAATATGCATATTTGCATAATGTCTTCAAGATATGTTAGAAACTTTATTTTAATTTAAGAACAATTAATGTTAATTTAAGGACAAGCAAAGTTAACAGCATTATTAGTAGATTGTAGAGAGTCAGAGTATTAAATACTAACTTGATTTTGTGTAGTGGAAGTAGAGATGTTATGGAAAAACATCTTTTGAGTGAAATAAGACTGATGGAATGTTCATAAATATCTTCTTGAAGGAAAATCTGTTTCTAAGATACAAAAAAATGAGGTCATCCCCAGAAGATTACGACAGACAACATATATATTTATAATATATATAATGTATGGAAATGTATTATCCATCTATAAAGATAAAATGCATGAGATCGGTACAAGAAGGGGATACCTGAAAAACCCAGAAATTTAAAACTCAGGTTCAAATCTTAGTTTGAAGGAGAATATTCCAAGCAGGGGTTCAGAGGACACAGGCGGGGTGATGACCACGATTGTTACTTTACCATAGTTAGTGACAGTAAGGAATTCTTGGATGCCACCAGGATGAGGCCACCAGGATGAGGCCACCAGGAGGTGACTGTCTGAATTTTGTCATTCTTTTTTTTTTTTTTTAAGAACAGGCTGGCTTTATAATAGATGAGTTACAGATGCAAAATAAGTGTAGAAAGCCACCGCAGGACATTTAAGAAAAGCACAGAGAAGCAGCTTGATTAAGAGTAGTGGGGAAAAACAGGGAAGATGGAAAAACTGAACTTTTAGACAATAGAATCAAAAGGCCTTTGCTATCCATTGGTTGCCATTAGAGGACTGAGAGTTATGGCCAACCAGGTGAATCACCAATCACTTTTTGGCATTTCTGCCCGGGTAACTGACAAGATGAAAGACTTTAGTAAAAGTGGGAAAAAAGAAATAGAAAGTAAAATGGGAAAAACGAATTGAAGGTGTAAGTGAGCTCGCTATGAAGCTGAAGGGGGAAATCTGGTCTGCAGTATGTATTTCAGTAGCACTCAAACGTTGCTGGTACTTAAATTCATCCCATAGATGCCACTACATATGGAGAGTATGTGGAGTAAGAACAGAAGACATTTTAAAAAGGGAGATCATGAAAATTGGGGAGTAACAAATTAGAAATGAACCTGAAAAGATAGAAATCTTTTTTTCCCAATCCACACAATAAGACAAAAGCTAAAAGAAGTGTGCTTTGCAAGAGAGAAAATTGGCTTTTCTAGTCAAGAAAAATTTTGAATTTTCAGAATTTCATTTCATAGTAACTTCTGTCTCCATGCTGATCCAGGAATTGCTGTGGGTTCCTTTTCAAGGGAGCAGTGTAAAAGGCATCACAGTCCAGTGCCCACTGCTTGAGAAGGAAACCCAGATCATAGACAGTGACTTATGGGTCTCACTGTAAGAAAGTGGATTGTGCTATTATGCCAAGGGTGCTGGAAATACAAGGAAGGTCAGTAGACACTAATGTCTGCTTCCGTTCACAATTGCCTTACCTGCTATTTTTCCTGGTAGAACATCTTCTAGGAATAGCAATATTAAATTTCCAGGACTTCATCTGACTTCTTTTTCCTTTGAATTCTGGCTCCTGATACCAACTGCCTCATCAGTCATTTTCTCTGCTCTTGGTTAAAATCATGGCTGCAGGTTTCTAACTTCTTCCTAGGTTCTTCCAGGGAATCTTGGCAGTCCCTTTCCTGTGATGGATGCTTCATAAACTTCTTGACACTCCGAAGGCTCTCATGTCTTCCTACTGCTGCCACCACAATCATAAAGAAGTCTTTTGTCTACCATGCTCCCAGCCCCCCACCCCGAAGAATGAATAGGAAACTGAAAACCGCATAAGACCTTTTATTTGGAACTTGAAAGATTGGACTAGTATTAATAAGCATTGCATTTAAATTACTGGAGCTTAGAAAACAGGGACACAAATTTTGTCATGTCTATGTTCTTTGTCTGAGGATGATCTTTATTTCTCTATGAAGAAACCTACCTCATCCCACTGACCCTAATACGAAGAACTATAAGCTTCGTCTTCATCCGTTGTTCTCAAACCCACTTCACCTCTCCTCATAATGCACAGTGGGTTGGAGATAACTAGGGATGTCCAAGGGCAGCATGAAATTAGCTGTTATTAGTCCCACTTACCACCACACAACTCTCCTTTGCACATGAAAGACATGTGACTGTCATTCTCTCCCCACTTCATCCTCCCCCTAACATGAACTTTGGAAACCCACTTTTAACAAAACCAAGAGCAAACATTACTTGAAAAAGAGCAGCGCAAAACGTGCAATGTATTTCTGAACATCTCCTCATAGCAAAAAAAAAAAAAATCATCATCAAAGGGAAAGCCGTCAAGGTTAAAAGCAGCACTGAACAGTGATTCATTTGGTAAACAAGAGTAGGTGTAATTATCACAAAAGCAAACTTTGCTAAGGGGATAACTGTCAAAGCTCTTGCAGTAAAAGGTCTCTTTACCATTTTAATCCGACAGGCTGAGGGTTCCCTAGTGAAAACAACTCTCAATAAAATCACAAATGTAACTATGGTATTCTGTTAAACTTTCATTTCAGTCATAGCTACCAAAACAAGTTTAATATTTACAATTCAAATGACCCTGGTAGATTGGTTGAGAAGGCTGATAATGCAGATATATATATCTTCAACTCTGCATTTTTATGTGTTGGGCAATATTCACTATCAGTAAAAACACTTTAAAGAGTTTTGTTTACGTTATTAGAGCTTGACTCTTGAAAGAACTAAGTCAAACTTCAGTGTGGGTTGCAATTCCACAATCAGAAACTTTCAAAATAAAAAGTATCTGCTCAGGCGACCCCAGGTGACTCTGAGCTGCATATTGTAAGAGAACTCTCTTACTATGTATGCATCATTCTTGAGCAGACTTCATGAATTTTCATATTTCTCCTTTGAAAAAAGAAGGAAATTAAATCTTCAAAACAAGTAGCTTGTTCTAGAGCATATAAAATAATGGTAAGCCTGACTCAAGCTGTAGATGCTTGACTTTCAGATGACTACTTTGTCATGTTCTAGGGAATCTTGTAGTGCTGTCCACTTAACTTTCTTTAGTGAAGGGAATAGCCGATCTCTGAACTCTATGATAAAGTTCCACATACCATATGCAGTTACTAAACATTTGAAATATGATTAGAATGACTAAATTAAAACAGAATCACTCTTTGTTTTCAATCGTAAGGAATTTATATTTAAGTAGCCAAGCTTAATCTTGGCAAGCAGCTGTGTTAGACATCTTAAGGCTGAGCCTGTAGGTTGATGTAGAGCATCCCTTTCACAGTTAGACAGCTTAGCAAAAGCAGGAGGCAAATAGGATCAGTCTTAAGTGTCCTTAGTATTCATTCTCTCTCTCTCTCTCTCTCTCTCTCTCTCTCTCTCTCTCTCTCTCTTTCTCCTTGTCCTTGGTTAAACTAAAGCAGGGATGAAGGAGAATGAAAGTTGAATGTTGCCTTTTTGAAACAGGGGCAATAGCTCATGTTTTATTTCCATAGATTCCTGCACCTGGATTTACAGAGAGTAGGCATAAAGCAATCTGTTGATGCTAAATTTACTTGCCTTAAAAAAAAGTGCTAGAGAGGAAAGAACACAGCTTAGAATTTTGTTTCCCCAAATTGTCCTACTTGTACTTTTCTACAGCAAAGCAAGCAGAGAGCCTTCCTTAACACTGACTGGGTCTAGTTCCAGCAGAGGGCATCTACACAGTTGACTAATCTCAGTCCAATTTACAGATGCACCAATTGTTAGTTGTCAATCCAGAGAGCAAGAAAGTATGAATCCATCACCACTGATTAGCTCAGCATCTCCGCTGTCCACATAATGAAAACCAATCCTATCTTTATAATAAGCCATTTACTTCAGACTAGAATGCAGCTTGGTGAGGTCGATTCACTTTTTGAAATGGAAAAAATAATGGAAAATATTATTGATTTTACACTACAGATGGCTATTTAGATGGTAAGTGTAAGTTTTTCATGATTAAAAGCAAAATAGAACCTAGTAGGAAGGTTCAAAACAGGCTATTATGCTAGGATGACCTCCATTATCATTTTTTATTATAAACAATTATTTGTTTTCAAATTTCCTATGTAGCTTTTTCCCAAAGATTTGTCAAATTGAATCAGCTTTCACTGTGGCATCATAGACTTCCTTAATTTGTATTATTTGTATTTAGTTTATTTGCTTGCAGAAAAGCAAGGCCATTGATACGGTTTATGAGGAAATGAGTACTATTTCAATAGACTATGCCATTTCTCTTCCTCCATTTTAATAAATAAAAATACTCTCACAGATTTACAGAGCTGAATGTCTTAGTGTAACCACTGTCAGTCAAAAGTGCTTGTTGAATGAGCCTCAAGGGAACTACTATAGAAATCTTTGCAATGCATGTCAAATTCCATCTACTTCTTAAGAGGCCAAAAGGTCTTTTGACAGGGGCTCAGAATTGTTTCATCTCCTTAAGCTGTCTGCTTTGAAGAGAAGAGTTTTGATGGTCAGGAAACCAGTATTTATGTCTATTGTTCCAGTCCCTTGGGATTCTAATTTCTTTGAACTGAAGAATCAGTGATCTTACCTAGGTGGTTTGTACAAAGGCAACTTTTTGCCTTCTGTATAACCTTAGTGTTTCAGAAATTCATCATTTATGTCAAGTAGCATTTTCTTCCTTCACACTTTTAGCATTCTATAAATCCTGTTCTTCTAAACTGGGGAAACTAGCTGTTCATTAGCTGGAAATTTTCCCCAATGACTAAGCATTCTGCTGTATCCTATAAACAATGGATTTTTTAAGATCATTATTATTATAAAACTAACATGTCTTTAGGGATAAAAATAAGACTAATCTGGGGAATTGAGCAATCATTTAATTAATACTGTATAGATGGGAATTCATTGCTCTGTTTAAATCCCGCACTGTTGCTGGTGGCAGTGACAATGTTATGTTTGAAGGTGATATAAATCACCATAGCAATTATTGATATTTTGAGAGTATGTACTCAGCAGTGCCATCATTTTCACTTAATAGGCTTAAGAACTGGCCTCTTACCCACTCTTCAAAGCCTTTGGATGAACGATATAACCCCAAGATAGTATCCTTTGCATCTCGGTTCTAACCAGGAAGAGAATATATACACACCAAGATTTAGGGGATTCTAACCCTATTCTTAGCACAGTTTCTAAAAAGGACTAACCCCGCTGAGCTTTCCAAATCCCCAAGGCCCAATTATATCTCTTTGCCTCTGCATTGCCTTTCAGGTGTTTTTACCACTGCTGGTGAACACAGATAACATTAGGGTCACCGATGATCATAAGTTTCAAAATACAGGCCATAAAACAATAAGTTAATTATGTTTTAGTGATCACAATCATTGCTTATCTGAAGAGGTTAATATTGGTCACAGAGTCACATAGCCTCATCATTGAAAGGTCAAAGGCTGATGCAAAATAGTTTCAGCCATTTGCTGCTGATTAATCTTGATTTCTGTGTTAGAGTTTTTCAACTATTTTAAGGCAGCTGTCATATCTGCCTCTAGAGTTTTCTGTCCCCTAATCTAAGTATCTCTGGCTTCCTTCTACTGCTTTTAAAGAATGATTCTCCCATACCAATATCCATCTGATCTCAGTCCTCTTTCGGAGCTAAAAGAGCCTTCAAAGGCATTAGCTTTTTAAGGCAGGCATGTCACACATAATTCACATTGAGTTTACACTCAAGTTGAAGTTCATGAGTCTTTTTGCAGCTGCTTCTGTGCTAGCATGTACCCCATCTTTATTCCATTTGGGGTTCTTAACCAAACTGTCCTTCAGCAGCCCTTTTTTCCTACTCCACTTCTGTGTTGCTGTGGTAAAACACTGTCCAAGAGAAACTCAAGGAAGAAAGAGTTCACTTGGCTCTCAGCCACTCACCCTGGGAAGCCAAGACAGGGACCTAAAGGCAGGAACTGAAGCACAGACCACAGAGAAGTACTTTTCACTGGCTTTCCTAGCTACCTTTTTTATACCGCTCAATTCCACCTGCCCAGGAATGGCACACTGAACTGGGCTCTCCCATGTCAATCATTAATCAAGAAAATGTCCCACAAACATGCCCACAGGCAACCCTGATAGAAGCAGTCACACTAGTGAGATTCTTTCTTTCCAGGTGTTGTCTACATTTGTGTCGAGTTGTTGAAAATTACACAGCAAATGGAAATAGCCTATGGCTTCAGTTTGCTGCTGTCTTGCTTCACCTTGATTTGAGTCAATAATCACATAAGGATATTCAAATTGTGATATCTAACAATACAAGTATGAACAATAATAGAAAAAAAGAGAGGGGAAATATCAAAGGATCCAAATACTCTCTCTTACACCGTTTCCTCCAGCAGGTTAGCAAAGATTTATAGATACAATAAATAAAATTACATACAAATATAACTATAAATAAGAAATATATAAAGACATTTAAGTCAGAAGTTGCACCAATTGTAAAAGAAAAAAATCAAATGTCATTCTTAGTTGATTTAGTCTTCCCTAGCAAAACTAAAGTTTTATAAATAGGAAAAATGTGTAAGTAATTATTTCTATAAAATAGTATTGACTTAAAAAGCAACTGGAATGTTTGAATTTAGGTCACAAGTAGGTCACAAGTTTGAGACATAATTTTTGCAATCCTTAGAATTACTGGTTATCTACATTATAATCATTAAAGAGAATATTTTTGCAAGCTGTCCAAATTTAAAAAGATCCAAATCATATATGTATGTGTGTATATATACATATATATATATATATCCCTAAAGTATTTAATCTAACAAAATTAACAAAAATTTGAAGTTAGCAATACATTCATTAAAGTAATTTTTGAGAAATAAATGTATTAAAACTTTTACTGATTTATTATTATGAAAACAACATAATCATTTATTAATTGGAACAAAAAAAATTAAAAATTCTGAAGCCAAAGAGTGCATCATAGTAAAATGGCAGAATTCACATCATAAATACCTGTAAACCAGAAGTTTGAACTTATACTGCTTTCTCTATCACTAGCTAAGGCTTTTGATAAAACTTAAAATGGAATGTTGGTTTATCCCAAAATATATATATATTTTATCCCACTGTTATTAAAGCATCATTCATCACCTTTAACTTGTGTATCTCTAATTCAGAATTGTACAAGATGCTGAGGTACCAGTACAACTTCTCTGACTAAACATCCCTAACTCTTGAATGGAAACATGATCCATGAAGAACAGACACAAATTTTATAAATTAGCATATGTTGGAGGGAAGTACAGGGTATTTTTTCAAACAGCAATACTTTCTTTGAAAAGCCAATGATAGTTGCTCTTCCTAGTCATTTCAAATCTGCTCTATTCAAGTTGATATAATTTATGCAATGCTATTTGCAATATCCAGCTGCTTTGAAGTTCCATATATTTAAGCAATATGAGGAAATTTCCAGCAGCATTTTCACTTTTAGAAGTGCTATACTGCACATAAAGGACAAATTTTTCAAAGCATCATAAATCCCTAAACAGTCCTCCTATTTGGGTTGCATTTGGAGGCAAATAATATTCATAATGCATCAACTATCTGCCGATACAATCTTTTGTATTGCTTACATTGGCAAATGAACAGGCTTAAGCAAAAGCAATCCCTTCAAATCCTTTTCAATGATGTGATGGAGCATTTTGGTGGCTTGGGAGTTCATTTGGAAGTGAAAGAAAGCAAGTTAGTCATGATGCTGGTCTTCCATGCACACAACACAGAACAGCAATCATACAGAACTGTATGCAGCAGGTAGATATACTGCTATTCTGTTCTCATTTGTAAGGCTAACTACTTTATTCTGTACTGCTCCCACATCCTTCAAACAAAGAATATTCCATATTGTCCAAGCTCTACCCTACTCAGTGTCATAATACTTACTGCAGTAACAATAGTAATCCATTCATGTAGAAGATGGTCCAATGACCTATTCCACTCTTGAAAGTCTTCCTTGATCTCTCACACATATGACCATGTGTTAGAGAAGATAGGCAGAGAATAATCATTCATTATTTATCAAAAATTTGTTACATGAACTAATTTTAAAATTAAGATTTATTACAAATTTATTAATAATATATCCAAGACACAAAGTAAGTTATATGAAACTAAAAGCATAATTGTCTGTGTATAAGTGTGTGTGTGTGTGTGTGTGTGTGTGTGCGTGTGTGTGTGTGTGTGTGTGTGTTTACAGACATGTGCACATGTTACAGCACATATGTTGATTGAAATCTCAGGTGTGAATTCTCACTGGCCACTTGGCTTGAGACCGAGTCTCAGCTATTGCTCATTGCTGTGTAAGCCAGGCTGCTGGTCCCACAAGCTATTGGTGATGAATTTGTCTTTGCCTCCAACCTCCTAGTAGAGACACACTGGTATTACACATGCCTGGACTACTGCTTTTATCTGGATTCTGGGGTAAAGTTGGGTTTCCAGGCTTGTGTGGCAAGCACTTGGTTCAATAAACTTTCTCTCAGTCTACAAACACATTGATCACAAATAATATATAAATTAATTTTAAATTTCCAAATATTACTATATTCTCCAAATATGGCTAACATGTATTTTGATAAACATCTTAAGAGTAGGCTGCATGATATCCTTATGCTTTATCTGAATCTTAAAGTCTAGCCTTCAATTTATAATAACTTATAGTGACATTTTATTGCTAGAATTTCTAATTACTCATACTTGGTTCTTAGGCAGAAAGTAAATACATCCTCAGATTAAGTAAGAAAATTAATTAGAATAGTCTTAGTTCATGTTTCAAAGTAATGTATTTTATATATATATAATATATATATAAATTTATATATATATAATATATATATAAATATATATATAAATATATATATATCAGTGTGAGTGTGTATGAGTGTGCATACATGTTTAGATATTTAAGCCATAATTATTTTATTTGTAATGATTTTACTTTCTGTATTTTAATATTCCCTACAAAACGTGAGTCATATTGAATAAGAATAAACAAAATTGCCACTAAAACTAATAATGTAACAATAGTAATAATCATGAAAAATATCAACAGTGAAAACACAAAACCTAAATAAGAAAATGCATCCTGTTCCCTGTCTCTACCTGCATGGTAGCTGATAAATATCTTGAATTGGTAAATTCAATCATATAATACTTTTATGTGTTTAGAAGTAAGGAGGGAGACAGAGGACTCATGTGAGGTTCTATGGAAATCTAAAAGTTTTGACTGCAAAAGAATTACCTGTCCCAGAATACAGCATCAATATTGTACGACACTTACATTTTCTATAAATAACTATCTAGGTAACATTGATTCTTCATGTTACTGGGGACCAAAAACAATACATTTAAATGTTAGTGTTCAAGATTTCAAAACTGTTTGCCTCTGAAATGACATCTTCTCCAGTTGAAGCAATCCTGAGACCCTGTCTGAGGACTTTTGGCCTCTTAAGAAGAGGGAGGAGGTCTGACATACATAGAAGAGCTTATGGAGTGGTTCTCTCTAGTGATCTATAAATGAACTTGTACCAGATTTCTCCTGAGAGGGTGTGGACATGACAGCTGGGGATCAAGATCAAAGTTCTATACGTAAAAGGACAGTTTGATCACAGAGCATGAGTCCGACTCAACCGGACTCTTTCAGTAGTGCCGAGATTCAAACATGGAAACATTAAAGCCTGTTACAATCACCAAGGGACAAGGTACAGAGAGTTATCCAAGAGACAGGGCATTTAAAAAAACCCTTTCATGATTTCTTAAATGTTACACAAGCCTTGGGATTAGGAAATGCCCCTTCTTTCAAACTGACACTTGGATTCCAGAGTGGCTGGCTGCTTATTCCCCTCTTCAATTGATTATGTCATGATGCTGTTATTCTGGTGAATTTTTTGCTTGTAAAATGCTATTGCTTTGGAGTACAAATTATCTTTTTATATAAATTAGAGTACAAACAGGCAAGTCTTTATTGATCTGTCCATATTTTTCACAAGGTTTTTGTCCTTTCAACATTTTCTCAAAATTTAATGGCATGTATGTCATACAATGGGCATAATGTCATGAACAGATATGACACTCTGTTTGTGATGGGAAGTTTGATCGTGCAAGATTATTACATTGAAATTCTGTTCTCCGAACAATAGTTCAAGGATTTTGAGCTGTGCAAAGGCAATAAGGTTATATGAGTGGGTCCCTCAAGGATGGGTTAGTGCCAATTTAAGAAAATTGTAGAGAATAAGATTATTATTTTTGTGCAGTGTGAAAATATAAGACTACAGCTATCTGAACCTAGAAGAGGATGCTCTCCAAAACGTGAACACGCTGGCACTTGGATGGCAGACATCTGGAGAGCAAGCATCTGGATGGTAGATGCCTAGTCTTCAGAACTTTGAGGATGTAATTTCTGTTATTTATTAAGTACACAGTTTGTAGTGATATACTATCATAGGTCCAGTGTGGTGAAGCAAATACATACTCTGCCTTCATTTTTCTGCTTTGTAGTTATTCAAGGGCAACTGAAAGTCACAGTCTCTTTGTCTCTTACCTATATCTCAGTTCAGATAAGTGAGTTAAGAATTTAAATTCTTTTTTGAAAATTTATGTTCAAAATAATTTTACCTATCTTCTAATATTTGTTGAACTCAAAAGACACTAAATTTTACAAAGCTACAATCAGTCTTTTCCATCTAAAATCAAACCTAGGGGGCTGGAGAGATTGCTCAGAAGTTAAGAGCACTGGCTGCTCTTCCAGAGGTCCTGAATTCCCAGTAACCACAACCATCTGTAGTGAGACTGAACACCCTCTTCTGAGGTTCAGGCATACAGGCAGATAGAGCACTCATAAACATAAAATAAATACTTAAATCTTAAAATAAGCCCTAAATAATTTTAACATGTAGCTCATTTCCAAAAATGTTTATTTGCCTGGTCCCTTCAGGTACCATTATTTTCCAATCTTTAAAGGATTAATCATAAATTATCGGTGAACTTCTAAAATTTTTTTCTTACCTACTAAAATTCTCCCAGCAGGCAGTTACGGTACGCCTGTAACTTGATAATTGCAAGGAGCTTAACAGCAAGTGAAATCAAACATCAAAGACAAGGAAGTCAGAGAAATGAGAGAGGAGTCTGTGTGGTTATAAAGGCTTTGGGAAGGTTCTGATTTAATCTGTCAGAAAGCAGGTGATGACATTTGACCTGATGGGATTAGACAGGTTCACACTGGCTACAAACACAGTTAGGGTAAAGATATATATAGTATAGGAGTGGTAAGAGATGACCAACTAGGGAGCTGTAACAAATCTATAAGAGGCATAATGTTGGATTTGCTGGAGTGTTTTTATTTATTTATGTATTTATGTATTTATTTATTTATTTATTTATTTTTATTTACTTATTTAATTCTTCTCTCATACATTACACCTCAACCACAGATTTCCCCTCCCATCACCCCTCGCAGTTACACACCCCACCTCCTCTCTCACCCAGATTCACTCCTCCTTCATTTCCCTCCAAAAGAGAGCATGCCTTTCAGGCATATCAACAGAACACAGAATAAGAGATTACAATAAGACTAGGCATTAAACCTTTATATCAAGACTGGATCGGGCAACGCAGCGGAAGGAAAAGGGTTCCAAGAGTAGGCAAAGGAGTCAGAGACATGCCCTCCACTGTTAGGAGTCCTACAAGAATACCAGAACCATAATATACGAGAAGACCTAGGTCACACCCACGCAGGCTCTTTGATTGTCTCTTCAGTCTCTGTGAGCCCCTATGAGCTCTGCTTAGTTGATTTTATGGGCTGTTTACTTCTGGTGTCCTTGACCCCTTTGGTTCTTACAATCCTTCCTCCCCATCTTCTGCAGGGCTCCCCAAAGCTCTGCTTAGTGTCTAGCTATGGGCCTCTGTATCTGCTCCCATCAGTTGCTGTATGATGCCTCTCTAATGAAAATTGAAGTAGCTCTGATCTATATGTGTAGCAGAATATCATTACGAATCATTTTATTGATTTTTTTTGGCAGTCATGTTTGGTATCTCCTAGGTCTCTGGGTTATCTAGCCTCTGGTTCTTGGGGATTGGCCAGAGTATTGACAAATTAACTAAATGCAAACAGATTTTGAACACATGTTGAACTAGAAGTGTAGAATTTGCTAATGAATTGAATATAATGCTTAGAAAGGAAATAAAAATTGTTTAGCCTGAATATACAGTGCTCAATTATTATTTGCTATTGACGTAGAGTAGAAAGCATGGAGGAATATTTGGAATGAAAATCAGGTTAATGTTAGTGTGAAAATCTATAACTAGCCAAAATGCTGAGAATAAGTGATTATAGAGTACTCTGCTCTAAATGGGATGTCTATATTACTCTTTGCTAGGCTCAGGTAACACAGCTGAAGAGAATATGGAAAATATCTAAGAGCCAGAGGACGGAGGTTGCACAGCAAATAGAGAGGACACACCTGTTGCAATCTTGAGTTTATGTTGCCTGTTATCTGTATGGCTATCTGCCCCAAGACCTTCACAAGACTGAGCCAGTCAACATATCATCATGAACAGTTTAACAGTCCTCTCTGAGGAACCGCTGGCCATTAGCATTTGCTGGGGAGGAGGGGGTTATTTTCTGTGGTGTAACCACTGAGAAGTTGCCCATGCTCCAGTAACCACTCACTCACACTCCGGCATATAGCTCGAATCAAACTCAATTGGGCACACACAAAATAAAGACATGCATGTGTGAAGGGTACTTGGTGGGAAGAAGAGTTTTAGTGGGAGAAGTAGGGAGCCAAAAGACAGAGAGAGTTAAAATGGTTATAATTCATTATGTACATGTATAAAAAAATCAAATAATTGCAGAAAGAAATCATAGCCATGCAAGCTCTGAAACAATTGGCAAATGACTTCTCCATTTCCCTGCTTTCTCCTTCTTGCCTGTCTTTCCTCCCCTCTTCTGTTGTCTCTTCTTCTCTTTTTTATTTTTTTCATAGTTTTTTACCTGCATCTTCACACATGCTGGAAAACATTCTACCTCTGAGCAAATCCTCTGGTCCTCTTTAATAGTTATAAACTTTATCTTGCCTTTGAAGGACAATTGTAATAACTCACTTATTTGCTGAAATATTTGCCATTCTTATAACCATATTTGATATGTCATTTTTCTCTTTGAAGCTTATTATTTGCGATTTCTTTCTCTGTGTCTCTCTGTCTCTCCTATTTCTCTACACTCCCAGGGTATCTTTCAGTTTCATATTTCCTTACATTTCTTTTAGATTGTGTATTTGGGACAATGGTTTCAATCTAAACTCAATAGATCAACTTCCTCCATTCCTTCTGTTCTAGGTGATCACCTGTACACTGATGTGTCAACAACATACATATGTAACTCTGACATCTATCTATGCAGGCCCACCTTGTCTCATGTTCAGGTATCTACAGAAAGGGCAATTCCTCAATCTAATCTTGCTTAAAGTCCTTTAAGGTTTTTTTCCAGGGTCTGCAAGGAAGATATCACATTTTAAAGCATGGCCTTGGTGACATTCTATAACACAGATCAAATCTAAGTCTGAACCTCCTTAGTTGCTTCACCTTAACGTGGATTTTCCAGTAAAACTTCCAACATTTCAGTCTGTGGAATGTTCTGTTGCTCCATTTCCGTGCTGTGTGCAAAGGCCCAGGAGATGCTCCATCTGCCTGGAAAGGCATCCTTGTGCCACATCTATTTGTCAGTCTGACTCCTGCATGTTTTCTAACTTCTATTTTCCTTTTATATGAAATGCTTTCATCTGTATTACAAGGAGCATACACTATATTACATAAATCTACTAAAACTTTTGCTTCTTCATTTTTTTTCCATACAAAAATGAATGCCAGTGTCAAGGTTACTTAATGAATTAAAGTTACAAGGCTTGTGCCTTGAGTAGAAACCCTTACCTAATTTCAATTATATTTTCATATGTTGAAAATAGTCATAAACTTTCTTTGAGCTCCATTCATGAAAATGAAAAAGAACCCTATTAGTTTAATAAGAAGAGCAACTTGGCACAGGTTGAAAAGCTAATTAAAATAATTAGTTTGATATAAATATTTTCTGTTTTATATTATATTTATGTTTTAGTAGTCATAAGAGTAGGATTGATGTTTTAAGAATTAAATAAAAAGACATTTGGTTATTATGATAGTTATGAATTTGCATCCTTATTTTCCTTTTCCAATTTCCTGATGACTTTCTAGACTATCAACTATCTTTTACCAATTAAATGTTTGATTATGAGACATTTTTGGGTAGCATATTTTTTTAACATTCTCACTCTGTACCTTCCATAAGAGTCTTTTTGAACAGTTTGGATTTCTTTCAAAGGATTAGCTATGGTACCTGCACTTAATACTGCTAACGGTTGGACTATCTTTTTGTATTTGCAAGGGTGAACATGTGTTGTTGTTACAAATTAAATAATGGCAAGGCTTTGTCTTATTGAGTGCAATTTATGTAATCTGTTTTAATAGATGGCAGGGATTATATGGTCAAATGAACTCTTTTGATTCTTAACCCTCACCCTAGCTTGTTTTATAACTAGAAATTTGAGGCACATCTTAAGCCATGAAATTATCCTTTCAGAATAATTCCATTGAACATATAAAATGAACAAAAGCCTTTGAGTTTAAATAAAGTAAATAGCTTCAGCTCTTCATGTTCAACTTGGAAAGAGGTTATATCCAAGGTTTTTATTTATATGATGAAAGGGGAATTCATTATCTTTGCATGTTAAAATGTGGCAGGGATCTGTGATCTTTGCTAAGGTAACATGCCCAGAGCCTTCCAAAAGTGCTGTCTTAGTCATTGTTCTATTGTTGTGAAGAGACACTATGATCAAGGCAACTCTTATAAAAGAAAGCATTTAATTGGGAGCTTGCTTACAGTTCCAGAAGTTTAGTCCACTATCATCATAGCAGGATGCACAACAAAAGACATGGTAGGCATGATGCCAGAGAAGTAGTTGACTACATTCCTATCCAGGGGCAGAGAGGAAGACACTGGGCTTTGCATGGGCTCTGAAACCTCAAAGACCTCCCCCAGTGACATACTTCCTCCACCAAACCATACCTATTAAATCTTTCAAATAGTGTCACTCCCTGGTGACTAAACATTCAAATGTATGAGCTTATGGGGGCCATTCTTATTCAAACCACCACAAACACAAAGTAACTATTTGTGGTTACTTAAAACTGTATTACTTTATCTTACTGCTGCTGCGATTAAAACACTCCAACAAGGACAACATAAAATAGAAAGAGTTTATTTTAGTTCGTAGTTCAAAGTACATCCCATTGTGGCAGGGGAGTCAAGAAGGCAGGAGCTTGACAGAGTTATTACGGATTTATTACAGCCACCATTATGAAGAAAAGAAATGAGTACACAAGTTCTAGTACTCAGCTTGCTTTCTCTACTCTGTCTAGGGAATCATTGTGGGATGTTTGTACAGTGTGTGAAGATGCACTGCTGCCGTTGGTGTAATAAAAAGCTGAATGGCCAATATCTAGGCAGGAGGATAGGCAGGAACTGCAGGCTGAGAGAATTCTGGTAAGAAGAAAGGCAGAGTTCCCTGAGTGTACTTTTGAACAACCAGTTTTAAGTATTTTACATTGGTATGGATTTTTGTATATTGATACAAATTTAAGATAATTTTTGTTATACTGTACATAAGTTTCTACTCTTGTTTATGATATTGTATCTATGCAGCTCATTTAAAAATGTAAAGTTCTAGTCCTAAAAAACCTGTTATAAACCATTTAGGATAATTAAGAAATGCAGGCTAGTGGTTAGCCATCTATAACAATCAAACTTGTAGTCATGTTTTCAAGGTCAGACAAAGATATATTTTAGCTAGCTAGATGGTCTTCCAGCACTTTAGAGATCTACAGAAATGGCATCTAAGATGTTTTAATAAAATCAGACTTTGCATGACAGTGAGACACAGCTGCTCCTGGCAGCACCAATTTTTGTTTCAAAAGAGGATGGTGGGCATTGAAGAACCTCCATATGGAATTTGCTTTCATGTGTGGCAAGGTTAGCCACTGGGCAAAGAAACTGCCTTTGCTTTGACTACTGACAGAATGCTGTTCAAATTGTACGAGCAGGACACAAAAGAAGGCAACTGTCAAACTTGGCCAAGGCAGGGTAGGACAGTTCTTCATAATTTTGGTTTCACAGAATGTTCTTTCAGATATTCTAAACCTGTAGGCCATGATGGATGCCCTAATGTTGCAGAGGAACCTTGTAGTGACTGTCCAGGCAACCAGATGTCTCTGTTGTTTCTTAGTTTTGGAAGTTGCTTGTTCTGCACTTCCTGTTTACTCAGGAAATATTTTATCCTTCTTGGGTCTCTTATGGGGTTAAAGATTGAATTATAATCTTACAGTTTTCCCTGTCATCAAATTCAGAAAAGAAACTCACAAAGGAGATGTAAAGTTCATAAGGTTGAGAGACATAAAAGCTTAAGTTGTTTATGTAAGAAAATGTTTAAGGTCTAGAAGGTATTTTAGATTGGTAATACAAGTTACAATAAAAATTAAATTACGTACAAAATTTTAGACTCACTAAGAGAGGACAGATAGTAGAGTATTTTCTCTGAATTTGCCAAATACATCTGGAGTGAATATTGTGAATATAATTCTTTCCTGATAGTTGTCCTTATTGTGTATAGTTTTATTGTATTAAAGATAAAACCTTTCCTTTTTATTTAGACAAAAAGGGGAAAGTGTTGTGGGCTATTATGGGTATACTGTGTGAAGATGTATTGCTGTGATCAGTGTAATAAAAAGCTGAAAAGTCGATAGCTAGGCAGGAGGTAAAGGTAGGACTTCTGGGCAGAGAGAACTCTGGGAAGAAGAAATGTGGAGTTGCAAGCCAGACGTGAAGAGGAAACAGGAGATGCAAGACTGAAGAGAGGTAACTCCCCATGGCAGAACGTAGATTAATGTAAGTAGGTTAATTTAAGTCATAAGAGCTAGTTCCCACAAGCCTAAAAAATGGCCAAGCTTTTGTAATTAATGACAAGTTTCCATGTCATTATTGAGAGCTGGCAATCCAAAGATAGTTTGATGAGAAGGTACTGCCATGGGGGACAGGGTCACTTATTGTGAGTGGTAATTCCTCCTTCAAGCAATCTAATTAATATAATTCCTCCACAGACCAACTTAATGTAAACAATCTCATTGAGATCCCCTTCTCAGATGAGCACAGGTTCCATCAAATTGACGACACAATCACATATATCTTTCCTCAAAACTTCTTCCTTTACATGAAAAACAATTTGCAAATCATGTTTAAGACATGAATTCATAGTATCGTATGCCCTCATAAGACAGATTTTGCAGAATATTGAGATATAATTATACCATAACCAAAAAAATATTGGATGGCAGACGATTTTCTTTTCTGAGAATGAACGTGTTTTGTTATCAGACATGGAAGTGTTGCTTCAACCTACAAGATTGTATTTGAGCTCCTTTGATTTATTTGTGGGTAGAATATATTGGATGAAATCCATGTTCTGTCATCTTTCTATAGCCCATTATATTAGGAAAGTAATTCATAATTCTTAGTTATCATATTATAAAAATATGATGATCACTGTATTTTTCAATAGGTTCATTATTGAAATGAACTAATTCATGTGGAACATTATGTGATTTACAGTATGCATGGCTCTTCGAATGTGACTCAAAGCTGACTTATACTTTACATCATGGTCATATTCCCTGACCATGTGTGTCTTTAATAGGTGCAGCGTCCTCTTGTTTGGCGATTCTGTATCACCAATCTTCCCACGTGGAATGAAGATTACATTGTGTGTACCAGTCAGGACATGGTCTTTCCCTTGAGATTTCATACTCCAGCAGGTGAGCTGTAGTACTAGAAGGAGCACAGGAACCATGCTAAACAACTGATGTGAAGAATTAATTATAAATAAAGAAGGAGCCGTCTTCTTGTTGTTGTTGTTATTCCTATACCCATGTTTTGTTTCTGCAATTCTCATATTCTGTTAGTGAGGTTTAAGTACTGGTAGAAGGAAAAGTTTCATTGTCTTAAGTAGCATAAACTTAAGTAGCATAACCATGTATTTCTAACATGTGTTTAAGTCACTACCCAGAGCCAGACTGATGGCTCAGTGGGTAAAAAGCCCTTGCCATACAAACGTAAAAACACATGATCAACCCCTCAAAAGCATGATTGGGAAAGAAAATTGACTCCACAAAGTCTTATGACCTCCATGGTGCACACTAATAATGATAATTACAAGTATTATTAAAATACATATTATATGTCATATCATTTTAATATCTGTAGTTATATATTATGTATAAATATATAAATTACTATTATTATTTTAAAAACAAAGTAACATCTATCCATGGATAGGATGCTTAAAACTTGCTTACTGATTGCACTTATCTCCCAGTGGTCCTTCTCAAGCGATCATGAACAGAAAAGGAACTATGACAAGAAGGTGATCTAGAATGCAATTTTATTAAAGTATCATCCGATACACATTTTCATGCCATTTTCAATAGAATTGCACAAGCAATATAGTGCTTTCAAATGTGAGGACTGAAAATTGTCACCTCTCATCAGATTGCTATGTTTACAAAGGTCAGAAGATTGAAAAAGGAAGCTTTACTTAGCTACACTTACAATAAGCCAATTGGTAAAAAGAGAAGAAATCAATGTGAAAATATAAATATGGCCATATCTAGAACCAGACAGATGCTCTCATAAATTCTTCGTTGACTACAAGATTGGCTGAGGGTGACAGTGTTTCAGATGCTACTGGCTGACGTAACGAGCCAAAAGCACTAAAAGTTTAAGTGACTCCTAAACTTTATAAAACCTGTTAGTGGCAGAGCAGATTTTAAAATTCACCCCCTGATTCCATTAAGTCCTAGAGCTTAGTCCATTAACTCATGCTGCCTCCATTTAAAACCTATTACCAGGTCTTCCACACGCCTAGAATTCAGTGTTTGGACGAATCTATTCACTACTGTTGGAGCAGCATCTTTTTGAATAGGTGCATACATACTTGCTAAGGGTCTCTTATTCTCTCTCTTGCCATAAATTTTAAAATGCATGAATTAATAATCATCTTGTATGACTAAGAATTTCTTTCTGTGTTAAAAGCCTCTAAAAAAAATCCCTGCGATTATTTGCAGAGTGACTGATGTTAATTTTGCAGGCTGTGTGGGCTGAACTGATATCTCTTCAATCACTGTGCCTGCTAAAGGAAGGAGGTTAATAAGGCATGGGTCATTACAATTGTAGACCTATCCTAATTTATACTAATGACTAACAGGCCTAACAACAAATAAGAGTCTGTGGATTGGAAAGTGAAATGGCTTGATTAAAAACAATGAATTTTGTGAGCTTTAGCAACACACAAAGAGAATAATAATTTTTATGTCATCCCTTCCTGATAGAAAAACTATCAATATTAAAAACAGGTGAATAGTTATGAATAGGTTTTATGAATAAGGGTATTCACAGACTCTAGTAAGCCAGGTCCTGGCATAATGGGCTCTGAGGAGTCTGGCTGTGGTACTTATGCTTACATTTTGGTGAAATATTTTCATAAATGAGGGTAATCTGCTGTAGTATTTTTGTTTTATGAGGACTGTTATTGAAATTATTTCTGTCATGATGGGATTTGACCTGGAGATGAAATCAGTTTAGCAGATTTCTTTGGGAAACAACACTTAAATATTCTTGTCAGGATTTTCTCTTTATTAAGAAATATTCAGCCGGGCGTTGGTGGCACATGTCTTTAATCCCAGCACTTGGGAGGCAGAGGCAGGCAGATCTCTATGAGTTCGAGGCCAGCCTGGGCTACCAAGTGAGCTCCAGGAAAGGTGCAAAGCTACACAGAGAAACTATTCAGAAGTGACAAAAATCATGTAATAAAAGGGAAACAGGAGCTAGAGCGATGGCCCGGCACTGAGATTACAAGTATTTGTTGCTTTTCCAGAAGACCTGAGTTTGGTCCCAAGCATTCACTTTGGCTTTCTCCAGGTTACACCCACTTTGGGTGTCTTACCTGTACTCAAGCTCCAGGGGATACGGCACCCTGTTCTGGCCTATGTAGGTACCCACACACATGTGGCATGCACACCCACATATACATAAAACATAAATATGTTTATAAAAAGGGGATTGGATGTAGTGGGTAGCCGTTCCAGCTTTGACCTGGAAGTACCACCTCCTTTGAGGGTTTGGTAACTGTCAAGCCTATAAGGCGGAGCCGAGAAAGGACCCCTGAAGACCCGAGATCTGGATGGGTGAGCTCTCTTGGTTCCTGGATCCTGGACGCTGGAGGTAGACCAAGCAGAGTTCTCCAGAGAACACCACTGGACTGCGCTACACCTTTCCCAGACCCTGTAACCTATCCCTTCACTTGTAAGTTACCCCACAAAATAAACCTCCCTTTTAACTACATAGAGTTGCCTTAATATTTAAACCAATAATTAGAGGCTTCTGATTCTTTCCTGAGAACTATACTGCTGTCTCAGGCACTAAAGATGTTGAGCTGGTCATCACAGAGTCATCTTAGAACCACTTAGAAAGGTGGAGAAAACCTATGCTTTTTCATTCAGAAAACAAGTAGAAACATTTATGCTTACTTTTATTGGCCCCAAATATGTATTTATTTGTGCATTGATATCTCTTGTAATTATATGCATGTGTACATATGCATCTGTGTTTTCATCTGGATTCATGAGAAGTGGGTTTTGAGGAAATGATACTGTGCTGTTCATGGATATGCTCCACATTTTCTCAGATAAACTATAGGCACACTTAAAGAGGTTCTCCTTCTAACACTGGCAATGTATGGTAAGTGTAAACAGAATGGGGGTGAAAGATCTTCTTAGATCTGGAGAGTGTGATGCTTTATCATCATTCTCACAGTTAGTTTGGCCTCTGTGAGGCTGTGCAGAGATTCGCACTTCTATGCTGACTATAATTATAGCATTTATTATTATCCTTCCTCAACACAAGGTATCAAAACTATATTGTTTGGGGACTCATTTCATACAATCTCCATTCTTCAGTTAAGTTTCAGTTTTGTGAACTAACAATGGTCTTGTATGAGTAGAAATGGTTATTGAAAATGCTAAAAAGTGTTATTAAAAAGCTTCTTAAAAATTACTGATTCCAGAGCAATTCTGAGACTGTTATATTAGCCCTGTCTGATGTTTCTTAGGAGAGTAAAATGGCTGAGGTAAGTGGTGTGAGCAGCTGTGAATTATTTAACCCTAAGGACTTCCCTATCACAACACATACAGGAAGACCCATGGTGGTAAAAACTCAGAACTATAAACCATGTTGTTGAGAAGCGACCCCTTTCAAACAAGATGATAGGAGGCTTTTTTAAAATGGTGAGTTACCTGCTACACACGGGGGAGAATAACAATCATTAATTAATGAAATAGGTATAGATGCAAATACATATTCAGAGAGGGGTCAGAGGTGGACATGAGAGTGAGCATATTATCCTACAATATTTGTGTACACTAACTGGCAGTAACTTATTATCCATTCCAATTGCATGACTGTGGGCCATAATAATTTCAAGGAATGAAAATGAATAAGCTGACCTGTGCAAGCCCTGTGCATGCTACTACAGTCTCTGTGAGTTTGTATGTGTGTCAGTCATGTATTGTCTTAAAGGCATTGTTTCACTGGTGTCCCCCCATCTCCTCTGGCTCTTAGAGTCTTTCAATCTCCTTTTCCACATAGTTCACTGAGCCCTAGGTCGGGGGATTTGATGGGGTCCTATGCCCAACAGTAGATGACCAACACAAAACAAATTCACCACATCTTTGGAGGTTCTTGGTCTCACAATGTCAATTTGGGGTATTGATTTTTATTTTTATTTTTCATGTTACAGGTCATTCTATTGTGTATAGATTACAGATTCTGGTTTTTGTTTTTATGGGATTCATGTATGTGAATGTGTGTGCCTCTCCATCCATAGGTGTTCCTTTGGCTCCTTTTCCTCTGTTTGTTTGTTTTGACATGTTTTGACTTGTTTGTTTTTGTCTTATCGCATGTGTTTTATTTTTAGTCTTTAGATGCTGTTTGTTTTCTAATGAAAAATAGAAAGGTTAATGGCTACTATGGGAAGGACCATTAGTTTTCTTCAAGGATATGACCACTGAGAAACATCCCATGGTCTAGTAGATGCAACACTCATGCATGCACAGGAATCATTAAGTGGACTCAGTGGGTTTAAAAAAAATAAGCACAAGTGGTTAGAAGGGAGAAATGGTAAGTTAGAGGGGGATATTTCATCAAAACACATTAAATGTATTCATGAAATTCTCAAAACAATAAAAAATTAAAAAAGGTAATTATAGATTCCATAATGGTTCAGCATACCAACAGAACACTTGATTGAAAAGATAACCAAGAGATTAAAAGCAAGTATGTCTTGTCCATTGCCCAGGGAGAGGGTGTAAGGAGAGGCTGCCACCAGAGTCAAGAATTCCTCTCCCACAATAAAAGAAATATGAATAAAAAACTCTCTATAGGAGTGGGAGATGATGAGGATTCTTCTCAAGGCCTTGTGTGTGCTAGGCAAGTGGTTAGGCCCTTCTATATCCCCTAATCTTTGGTTATTATATAAAGGACACATGTATTTATTATACACTGTGTCCTAGACTTTGCCAGAGATAATCTTTATTTTAGAATGTACTTTATCTACTTTATCTCCTTTTTCTATGTAAGTATATAATATGGAAATGATGTTAGCAAGAAATATATATTCCAGCTATTTTAAAAGGATAAAAAGTTATATGGATGTTTAAGATGGTACTATATCTAATAGATGAAATCATTATGATATTACTCATTTGAAATCCTGTTTTAAATTTTATTGCATATAGTATTGAATAGTGTTATTCCTACAAGAAATTTGTTGAACAATATCACAGTTCTGAAAAAAATAACATCCCACAGGATTTCATAAAATTTCAGCTGTTTGAAAGTAAGTGACAGTGTAAATGGAGTTATCAAGGTGACTTTCATTATTTCTGTTATTTTTGTCTACAGTAACTAATGAAAACCTGTTCCCATAGAACTGAACATAAATTAAATGAAAGTGGTGCCACTGGCTTTCTGTAATAAATAGCAAGCAGACAGCTATGGGGACATCCCACTGTTTTTCTTTGCAAGTGTGTCCTAGGAATAGCAGAAAGAATATCTAGTTCATCTCTCAAATTTTTATGAAGTGTACTCTTGTTTTCCTACTACTCCAGAGAGAGAATATTGGTGTGATTTCAAAATGAGCTATCTTGGCGTTTAATGTGACAATTCACAGCATAAAACATAAGGGGGAAATCTGCATTTATATACAACATGGATTCTGCTGAAAGAATATCAGCTGTGTCGCTTTAATGAATGAAATGCATCTTTCCGAATTAATCATCAGCTTCATTTATAGTTGAATTTTGGAGGCTAATTCCTCAGTTCTGTTTACCATAGTTGAGGTGAGGAAATGCACCAGTCTGATCAGGTGGACAGGGTTGGCAGATTTTGAATGTAACATCAGAAGCAATTGTTTTGATCCTCGTTAGTAGCAGTGTGCCCTTGGGGAAAGCAGTTTCTCTGGCTTGAAACTCAAGGTGAGAATGATAGCCCTGTCCTTGCTGGTCTTTTCTGAGGATATGATGATAGACACCTTCCTAGAAGGGACACCACCTACAATATAAACTCTCTCATTTTCAAAGCTGATGTTTGAGTGTCTCTTCTATGGGCTTACATTCTTCCCCACTCACCTCCTTCCACCTTTTGTCTTCTTTCTTTCTTTTGACTTAAGCTTCTTGGCCAATGTCATTATTTCCAATATTTTATCACGTCCCAATGGCTTCAATATCTACATAGATAATCATTCCATAAATGTGGCCACCTATTTGGCATTTTTTCAATACTCACCTTCAATAATCTCGGCCCATCATGAGCCCACCACCAATATTAATGACATCATTTCTGTCATAACCATTCCCTTCACAAATTGCGACTGGTATCACCTTTCTCTGATTTAAAAGACAGGTTCTCCATTTAAATTTGTTATCTACTCCTGCACTCTTGGCATTTTGATTATGAGCCAACCAGGATCCAAATCATGACACAGAAACGTTATTCTTATGAATGTTCAACCTTAGCTTATGCTTGTCCCACTAGCTATTATAACTTACTTTAACCTGTTTCTCTTCATCTACATTTTGGCCCAGGGCTTGTGTCTTTTCTTTCATTCTGTATGTTCTAATCTGTGTCTGTCTGTCTGGTGTCTGCCTGGCTGTCTGGCCCTGAGTATTTCTCTCTTTTTCTCTTTCCTTCTCTCTCCATTCTTTCCTTTTCTCCCCCAATTCCTCCTCTACTTATTCTCTCTGCGCACCAGTCCAGCCTATCCCTCTACTGCTTAGCTATTGGCTATTCAGCTTTTTATTAGACCAATCAGATGCCTTAGGCAGACAAAGCACGTATTTACATTATTAAACAAATGCAGCATAAGCAACTGAAACACATCCTTACATAGTTAAGGTAATATTCTGCAACATAAACAGGTATAACACATCTTTACATAGTTCAAGTAATATTCTACAACACCCTAGAAATCTTTCTATATTGTTATTGTTTTGCATATTGGGTCCATTCTACTAGCAGACAGATATATGATTATTTAAACTGTCTTAAACATAATTTTGTTTTCATTTCTAGGAGACACAATCTCACAAATGCTTATCAATGCCTCTATTAAAATATCTAATAGCCATGATATTTTTGTTTGTTATTTTGACTAGATGGTTGATAGGTAAGTGGTTTGTTGTTATTTTTAACAGACTATATAATTAATGTGGGCACTCAGGTCATGTAAAGGGACTCTAGAGGCTAACTGGATGTTTTCTTCGGGATGCCAACTAGGAACTTTAATATGATCAACAAAATGCCTGACAAAGAAAAGGGAAAAGATGTATTCTCTCTGGAGTTTTTACTGAATGGTTAGTATCTCTACTTAGCTCTGTCCATTATGCATGCATAAATTCCTATTCTCTCCATCTCTACTGATATTTCAGAATATTTATCAACTCTCAGCTCTAGTAGCTCTTCATTTCAAGGACTATTAGAATTTTTAAGGGTATCTGCAATTGTTCGGGATCTCAGCTGAGGTCATCCTTGTGGATTCCTGGCAGTTTCGCTTGCACCAGCTTTCTACCTGACCCTGAAATGTTCCCCTCCCCTTCCAGTCATTTCTTTCATGTAGCCTGAACTGGGCATTTCCTGTGATCATATTGGTGACTACCTCAATTCAGCAGAGAGCCTTCATCTAGTAACTGATGGAAACAGATGCAGAGACCCACAGCTAATCATTAGGCCAAGCTCAGGGAATAATGCTGAAGAGAGGGAAAAAGGACAGTAGGAACCAGAGGGGTCAAGGACATCACAATAAAACCCACAGAAACAACTAACCTGGGCTTATAGAAACTCACAGAACCTGAACCAACAACCAAGGAGTTTGCATGGGACCGACCTAGGCCCTCTACATATATGTGACAGTTGTGTAGCTTGTTCTACTTGTGGGACTCCTAACAATGGGAGTAGGGTCTGTCCCTAATGCTTTGGGTGGCTCTTGGGAACCTATTCCGCATACTGAATTGCCTTGCCCAGCCTTAATACAAGGGAAGGTGCTTAGTCTGAGAGCATCTTGATATTCCATGCTTTGTTGACGTCCATAGGATGTCTGCTTCTTTCTGAACAGAAACAGAGCAGGGGTGGATGCAGAGGTGGGACAGAGGGGAGGTGGGGGAATGGAATGGGAGGAGAGGAGAGAGAGAATTTTTTAAAAAGTCCTGAGGGTAGCTCGTTGTTTGATAGTTTATGGACTATTCTCTCTCATATGTGCCCTAAAAACTACAGTTGGCTCTGCACCGACTCTATTTTCTTCATTCAGAGGTGGTGACTTCCTTTGTCAGTCTCTAACCTCTGCAAAAATGTTTGATGAGCGATTCTATGTAAAAGATAGAGGTGAATGTGAGCTCATTTTTTGAGTTCTCTGTCACCAAAGAATCAAAAACATATGCTGGAATGCTTTCAATACCTGAAACAGTCACTTTATACAATTGTCCATTTTCCTTGTCCCTTATAGCAGAGGTTTAAACCTACTAAATAATCAGTTTTGAAAACCCTGAATCATATAACTTAAAGATACTGATCAATTTCCCTCCATAGAAGTTAATAGAAATGTACACAATCCTTATGAACACAGTTTTTAAATGCAAGAAAGGGGTTATATACAAAGACAAATGTGACCCTGTTCATAACAGTATTCCTTGGAGACATTAAAAAATATATTCTTATCCCAAATAGGGAATTAATAACAGAACAAAGAATAGATACAACTAGTACTGGTTGGTTTTAAATCAAATTGACAAAACTGAGAGTTATGGGGAAGAAGGAATGTCATTGGAGAAAATGTCTCCACTAGAATGCTGTTTGGACAAAGCCATGGAGCATTTAATTCATTGATGACTGATACAGAAGGTCCCAGCTCACTGTGCGTGTTGCCACCTCTGGGCTGGTGTCTTGGGTGCTATAAGAAAACAGGTTGTGCCGGGCATTGGTGGCACACGCCTTTAATCCCAGCACTCGGGAGGCAGAGCCAGGCGGATCTCTGTGAGTTCGAGGCCAGCCTGGGCTACCAAGTGAGCTCCAGGAAAGGCACAAAGCTACACAGAGAAACCCTGTCTCGAAAAACCAAAAAAAAAAGAAAAGAAAGAAAAAAGAAAACAGGTTGAGAAAATCATGAGGAGTAAAGTAGTACGTAGCATTCCTTCATGGCTTCTGGGTGAGTTCCTTTCTCCAGGTTCCTGCCCCGAGTTTCCGTACTGACTGCCTTCCATAGTGTACTGTGGTGTGTAGCTGTAAGTTGAAATATACCCTTTACTCTCCAAGCTATTTTGGGGCATGGTGTTTTATCACAACCACAGAAACGTAAGACGCCACCATTGGTGAACCAATTAGTTTTACTGAAGTTATTTACAAGATAGAATTTTTTTATATAATAGCAACATTTATTTTGCACTTGGCAGATGTTGCAGGATGGGAAGATAGACAAAGCGGTGTGTTGCAGAGACAGAAATTTCTCAAAGCCATATTCACTCTGTGCGGATAGAACACCTCAACAAGCAATATGAGGAAATGATTAAAGAGAAACAGATCTAAAGGAATGCATGGCACCTGCTGAAGATGGTCTGAGATTCAAGTTCCAAACCAGAATGTAATGTTGATATTTTATGGGATTACTTTTCCATTTTGTCTTTTTACTATAACATCCTTTCTAATCTAGGGAAAGAAGAACAACCTGACTAGAAAAAGTCTCACTTAAGTCCTCTGTGTTATGTTGGAACAAAGCATGTGAAAAAAAATGACACAAATATTTTTCCATGTTAGTTTTGTAAAAGATAAGATGCTCTTCACACAAGTTTCTAGATTTTTACAAAACTTGATTATGAAGACCATGAGAAATCTTACCATACAAAGATGCAATTAACTTAATGTAGTCTTGTGTTGCTCATAATTATTAAAACACAAGAAACATTCACTGAAGATATCTGTTAATAAGATCTTTAGATTTTAGATGACTGTTAATCTTTCAAAATAACCTAAATAAATCCTGAGTAATAATATTTAGAATTACTTTTCTAAGCCACCATTTGTATTTTAAAGCACATGAGTATATAATCTATTTTGTTATGTTTGTAATCACACTACATATACATCTTCCATGCTCTTTATAATATAATGTTGCAAAAACATTTCCCCACATCATCATAAACTCTTCAGAGTAGATGTTTATTTTCCTAATGGTAAGTGACCAGATGGCTAATAATTTCTAGGGCAAAAAACATTTACCTTCTAATGCTTTAGACTATGTATACATCCATTACATTACAACAAAGTAGGAAAGTTTCTATTTTGAATTTTTTATTAAAAATAGATTCTTCTATCATACAATACTTCCTTCTTCCCCAGATCGAATTCCCCTCTGTCTCCCTTCAGAAAACAGAAGGCCTCCAAGAAACAACAAGGAAACACAACAAAACAAGATACAAGACAAGTCAAATGACCTCATACTGAGGCTAGACAAGGCAACCCAATAGGAGGAAGAATCCCAAGAGCAGGTAAAAGAGTCAGAGATACACCTGCTCTCACTGTTAGGAATCCCACAAAAGCATTAAGCTAACAGCCATAACATATATGCAGAAGACCTGGTGCAGACCCATGCAGAACCCATGCTTGCTGATAAAGTCTATGTGAGCCCACGTGAGGCCCGCTTAGTTGATTCAGTGGCCATGTTCTCCTGGCATTCTCCAACCCCTCTGACTCTTAAAATCTTTCCTCCTCCTCTTTCACAGAATTCACAGAGCTCCAAGGAGAGGAGCTGCCTTTGGAGATCTCTGGTTTAAACTCTCTCTGCATAGTGTCTGGCTGTGTGTCTCTGTACCCACTCCCATCTACTGACAGAGGAAGCCTCTCTGATGTTGGCTAGACAAGACAACAATCTTTGAGTAGAACAGAATATCATTAGGAATCACTCTGTTGACTTTTTTTGGGTGGCAGGGGATAGGGGGCAGTCATGTTTGGTTCTACCCTAACTCTCAAGACTATCTAGTTTCCAGTTCCTGGCCATCCAGGCAGTGTAGGTCATGGGCTCCCTCTCATGGTGTGGGCCTCAAGTTAAACCAGACATTAGTCGGCCAGTCCCACAAGTTCTGTGTCACCATTGCCCCAGCATATATTGCAGGCAGGGGAGATTGTAGATCTAGTGTTTTGTGGCTGAATTGGTGTCCAGGTTTCTCTTTCCGTAGCCTGCAGAGTACCTTCCAGTGCCAGAGACTAGAACATAGGGTATGTGTGCATGCAAGCACCAGCTTGACCTCTGTATATTCAATGTTCTATTTGGATGTTGTCCTTGACAATTGGGATCCATTGTCAGTTTTCAGGGAGTGACCCTGAATCTTAGCATCAGCCTGGGTTGTTTAGGGATCTCCACAGAACCCCCAGGCCACTCTACATGCTTTCTAACTTTCCAAGTGTTTAGGTTTCATGCTCTGCCTTCAGATAGTTGATGCTGCTGATCCATTTTCAATAATCTAGTTTTTGGATTACTTTCTAGCTGGCTTCCTTGTGCTGAGTTTTGCAGTCATGTGTGTAAAATGTGGAAGCTGTAATCTAGCCATAACATTAAAAAGCTAAACTCATATTAAAATTATTATTATGAGGGGCCAAACAAACATAAACCAATCTAACAGTTGTCTTTCTATAGGAAAGCTGTGCTTTCCAGGAAATATGTGTTCAACTTATGTTTTTCTCTTTGATATTTTTCCTAGTTACACCTGTTATGTAATATAGAAAGAAGTGCTATGTTTGCACTTTTTAAAATTTCAATCTGGCTCCACATATCTAGAATATTCATAAAATTAAGCTTTTTCAGGCTAAAAAAGCTTGGATCCCTAAATTGTTTCGAAGAGTGACTATAAGCTGCTGAAGATATTTTGAGCACAAGGTGCAGCAGAATTTTAAGTAACCTTCCTTTCGCTCCTCATCAGTATCTATATGATTTCTAATTATTGCTGTACACATCAGCTCTGACGAGAATGAAGCCAGGTGTGATGAACACGGGGCTCTTGTTTTCCTGAAGGGCATCTCTTTTTATTTATACCATTGTGTTTAGGCCTTTCGAGTGTGGTTTAGAACAAATAGACATATAGCGCTTCCCACTTAAACCTTCTGCTCCCTGCAAATTGGGAGAGGGGACGGATTTCTCCCTGCTTGAATAAAGATTTCCATTTGGAATAGTGTATGAAGAGGGAATGCTAATTCTGACATTGCTCTCTGTCTGCTGTAGTGAAGGGAAGATTTTTGAGAGTGGTGGATCCATCTGAAATTTAAAACCCTTTAGAAAAAAAAAGCAAAAGCGAAAGTATATATTCCCCAATGTCAAGGTCTATGAACTGAAAAACTTAAGCCAGATATCTGTTCATAGATGGAGTTGTCACAGTAGGGGCAACTTTCCATAATTATAGGTAAACATGTAAACCTACCTTGGAGGACAGATTTCCTTCATTGCTTCTTTCTTGAAATTATAGAGACATCAGAAAAGGGTTCTTTCCTCTGATGAAGGTGAAAGTGGATCTGATACACATAGCACTGTATAAGTTTTTTCATTAAGCATTTATTTGCTGAAAATCAAGTAATTCCTCTTTATTTCCTCACAGTAATAATTTTGAAGCTCAGCTTGCTCCCATGTCTGCTAATGGTTCATATTTGCTGATCTGCAAATGGGAAAAATAAACAAGAGCTAACTAGAGAAGCATAGCTCACTGTTAGGAGGCCACCTGATCATACCAAGGAAATAGTTATATTTGGCTGATATTTATGAATGCTGCATATTTAAATCTATTAAGATGCATTTCATTACCTCAGCCAAATGCAAATAGGCTTTCAACCTTTTCAGAACAGCAGGATTTATTGTACAGTTCAAAGAATGATTATATCTGCCTTCTGGGCTTGCTATAGTCTAATTCTATAATATATACACAAATAGGATTTGTTCTCAGAGTCACATTGCACAGTTTCAGAGATGCAAATCAAGGGCTTGATGAGCTCCTGAAAATATTTGTTTAGTATTCTAAATAATACATATAATTCACAGTGTTAACCTGAGATAGCCAGCAAATGTTATTTCAAATAACAGCTCTCTTAGTAAACACAGTTTCTACTGTAAACACTCCCCAGCTATCATGAAATACCATACATTTATTTAGGTAATCCTATATCTATAACTCATGTTTCAAGAAAATTATAACTACTACAGTATATTGGATGACATTCTGCCAAATAAGATTTCTCTGGTAACAACAAAACACAAATGGACAAATGCAAGAATTGTTTTGAAAGTGCATTATTACACGTACAAAATTACACTTTACTTGAACTAACAGGGGAAGTTATAACTTTAAAAGCCACTGGCAAAGTGGGATCACAATACATTGGAAATAATTATAAGGCAAAGAGTTATAAAAGTGTTCACAATCATCAAAGTTAAGATTGTACGCATATGTTACTTGCACATGTCAATCTCAATTTAAATATCTTATTTTTTCATATTTAAGTTATCCTTTTATCTACTCCCACAAAATCATGATATATGTCTAATAATCCTGGTCACCTGATTTCAGCAGTTCTCTTGGAAATGTAAGTGTCTGAATGACTAGTTCTACTATTAAAATGTACATTAATTATCACTGTGCATTCATTACTTTTTGCTTTTCTAAGGTTTTTATGAAGCTATGTGTTCCACATCAAATTGTTACTATGTGTTAATTGACTTGCTTCAGAGTTACCTGTTTAGAATGATGAAGTATGAAAATGTATTAGTCCACAAACTATGTATATGCTTATTTATACAACTAAATTTCTTACATAAATATTGATAACACATGTGAGTCACAATAACAGTCATGAGACATGTAGATGTGCTTTCACACACAGATCCCTGCACACAATGTTTGTGGGGTCTCACAAATATGAGAAATGAGGCATAATTCCTTTCATTATTAGGTTTCTAGTTCATCATTATTTTAGCATAATCATTTTTTTATTAGTATTTCTATGTGTAAAGTATAGAAAGGTTTTAATATAATAAAATCAATCTAGATAGTTGAATGGAAACAATTTTTTTCTTAAAATGACTCTTAATTAAAGAGCACAATCTTAAATTAAAGTTAACTTGTTGTCATTGTTTGTAATATTAAATATACTGAAAATATATTACCTTAAATTTTTATATTAATTAAAGATTGAGTTCTCTATTTTAAACATTGATATTAAAGCAGTTTAATTTACTTTTCAGAAAAATCAACTGATAGCAGTTTTTTATTTTTGCTTGTACTTAGATGTGTGCCATAATTAAAAATACGTATTTCAAGAAAATGGGGGAAATGAATCATGAATTAAGCAATGGAAATAACACAGCAATGGGAGACCCTTGCATAGTTCCTAGGTTGTATACACAACACACACACTGTAAAGTAATATTAATATTCTTCTTTATTTCATTTTTTATTTAAACATATTATTATTACTGAAAAATAAAACCTAATTCATTTCACAATGTTTGCTACAGAGCAGAAAAGTAACTAAATGACCTATAACCCCTTCCAAGTGAATATATCTCATGTCCTTAAACTGCTCCCTTCTCACTCTCCCTATAACCTGAACCTCATCTACTTGCCAAACCCTCTATTGGCCATGTACTAAACTCTTTAATCATCACCCATGGTATTTAGTACTAATATTAAAGTTATTTTATACAGAAGAATAGTTCTTAGATATTGCTACTTTACTGTTATTATGCATCATTTATTTCTAGGAAATTAGGTAGGAATGATTAAGGAAAATTCAAGTATTTTTAGTTCAAGTTCTAATGTTTATTTACAGCTACTATGTCTAATATATTACACACTCTTAGATATTCAATGGCTAAGAAAATAGAACATTTTTCCCATGGAAATTTAGGATAAGGAGGCTAAAATTATCTTGTTTAATTCTTGTCTTGTAAATTATCTGTCCTCTTCCTCCACCTAGCTACATAAAGAAGTCCTCTCATATGTCATATACTCAGGACATACCCAGAAAATAGAAGATACTGATGAGTTATGGCCACACAAAGATTACACTCATTATATCACTAATGAGACTCAATGATTATTTCACCATCTTCAAATCTTTGAAATTAATTTCATGGGATTAATTGAAATTTTAGTAGAAAATATTTCTATGCCTGGGATCCACTTAGAAATTAGATCATTGATTGACTATTCTGTTGCAATCCTTCTAGAATGACTTAAGCCCAAGGTACTCATTACACAGATTTGAACCAATTTGATAGGGTGTAATAGAGTAGAAAGCATGAAGTCCAGTTAGGATGCTATGATGACTAATTGAGTGAGAGATGAATGTGAATTGTTACTATTATTAAAGAAAGATAATTAACAATGGAGGTGAAGGATGCTTTTGAAGATATAATCTATTGAATTTGTTGGTTATTCAATTTGGCATGTGAGAAACAGAAAAATCTAGGATGCCTTAATGAATAATTACCTGAGTTAGAAGAAGGATGAGGTTGCCTTGTCTTTTTTTATTAAGAATTTTTTTATTCATTTTACATACCAAGCATAGATTCCCTTCTCTTCCCTCCTTCCACCCCTCCCCAGCCTTCTGCCCTCCAATCCATCCCCCCATACACTCCTCTGAAAAGGTAAGGCCACCCATGGGGAGTCAGCAGAGCCTGGTACATTCAGTTGAGGAAGGCCCAAGCCCCTTCCCCTGCATCAAGGCTGTGCAAGGTGTCCCACTACAGGTAATGTGCAAGGGACATCATGATTATGATGTCGAAACCTACAGAGACAACCAAACCAAGCTAGTGGGAACTCATGAACTTTAGACCAACAGCTGTGGAGCCTACATGGGACTGGACTAGGCCCTCTGCATAAGCAAGACAGTTGTATAGCTTGATTTGCTTAAGGGGGCCCCTGGCAGTAGGATCAGGATCCATCCCTGGTGCATGGGCAGGCTTTTTGGAGCCCATTACCTATGGAAGTTGCCCTGTCTTTAACTGAGTTTGAAAAAGCAAAGGAAAGAACTATTTTGGAATGAAAAAAATCAAGAGTGCATTAGGCACCTAGGATATTTCAATGTGGGAATGAATCAGGGACCTAGAAAATGGTAATAGTCTGGAGATTTACATTGGCCATCAGAATGTTTAAAATCATGAGAATGGATGAGAGCAGGAAGGTACTCTCCTTTAACTATACCCCAGGGGATTACTAATGAGAACATTCTGAGACATTTGTACTAGACATAACACAGTTACACCTCTAACAAATGTTAGCTGCCACTATTATTTTGCCTCTTGTTCTATGTGTAACTACTTTTTATTCATAATTACCATATAGTTACTGACTACCAGAAACGGTGGTGTCAGTTCTAATCAAACTATGCTAGTACACACGTGTTTGAGGTTTTTTTTATGTTACAGATTACAAAGGACACAGAAAACAAATGGAAATAAAAAGCATCATTTGCAGGATAGTATGCTGGAAAACACTATCAAGAGAGTGGATTCATACAAACTTAGTCACAGGGCATCTTCTGACAGCAAAGTGAATAAATGTGCATCTCAAGTGCCACAGATACAGTTATAGCAACCAATTACAAAGTGATTCAATAACAAAGCTCAGAACAAAACTCATACGCTAAATGGGAATTCAATTTGATGAACTAGGAAAGTACAGAAAGTTCATTGGGGTGATCTTTGTCCCTCTCTCTGTATGCTTCTTTCTATTTTATGTGTCCACATAACTGTGCACCACCTTTATGCCTGGTGGCCAGACAGGCCAGAAGAGGGCATCAGATCCCCTGGAATTGGAATTACGGGTGGTTGTGAACTACCATCTAGGTGTTGTAACTCAATCTCAGGACTTCTGCCAGAGCAACAACAGCTCTTAGCTAGTGAGCCTTCTCTCTAGCCTTGTATGTTTCTTATTTAGGGAACATTCCTAATTAGAAAGAGTAAGAACACTCTAGCATTTTTAGTGATTTCAAAATTCAGCTTTTGTTGGATTGTTTTAAATCATAAAGTGATTGAGCTATAATTAAAATTAAGGGGAGATATTAAAAAGTAACAATTGTGTCAACAATCATGTTCCACTGATTTCAAATAATATAATTTTAGAGCAGCAAGAGATTAGAAGTAATGTAAACTGTACTCTAAGGAAACCCTGAGAGATACAATAATATTTACTGGTCTTTTTATATTTTGCCTTTATTTATTCATCAAATTTGGCCAAGTGGACTATTCATACTCACGAACACATTTCAAGTTGATATCAGATGCATTTCTCATTGTGTTTCTCATTTGAGTCACTGTGGACTCATAGAGCAAAATGAAAATTAGTATTTTCTTCATCAATCATTATGTTTCCATACAACTTCCAAGATGCCAGATATAAATACGGAAGTGAACAGCTCTAAATAAGATCTCCCAGGGCATCACTCTCAGCATGCTTACACTTCGTTCCATTAAGATGAGAGCATCCAATGCCACGATTTGTAGACAAATTTCTAAATGGTCTTATTAAATAAAAAACACAGATCCATATATAGGGGTTAAAGCCTGAGAGAGATCAGAGGAATAGGAACAGCCACAAGCTAACCTCACCTAACCAATACCTCAGCTTCCAAATGTGAGATACTTCCTATCTACCCACGCCTATATGCCTTGCTGTTCTGCCATCTGATTTGCTCTCTCTGTCCAGGTATATCACTTCCTCTTCCTGCCCAGCTCTGTCACTTCCTGTCTGTCTGCACAGACCTCCCAACCTCCATGGTTAACTAGTGTTGGCTCTGTTTCCAGTGTGGTCTTGAACTCACAGAGATCCAGACAGATCTCTGCCTGCTAAGTGATAGGATTAAAGGCATGTGTTAACATTGCACGACTTTTGTGTTTACTTATAATGGCTTGGTTTTTCCTCTGATCTCCAGACAAGCTTTATTTATTAGAGCACAAATGAAATATCACCCCATTTCAGCACAAATGAAATATCACTACAACAATCGTTTCTTAATAAGAACCCCACACATTCCCAGATGTTGAAAATGTACATCTGTTATGTCACCTAGTGGATTAAAAGAAAAAATAGTAAGAGTATACCTTATGGACTTGGGACAGTGAAGAAAATTCCTTTCTTGAATACAGCACTAAAGACTAGAGCCATTATAGAAGCATTTGGATAGTAGATGTCATGGCTTCTTTTTCTACAAGAAATGGGTCATAACTGAAACAGAATGTTCTCTCAAGAAGTGAGATACAAAATAACTGAGAATCAAGTCATCCTGATTAAAAAAAAAAACTTTTTTGTTTACATAAAAGAGAATCTAATACCTATCCAACAAGAAATGTAAAGATATACAGAAGTAAACATACAAGGTACTTCAGGTTTTTAATCTCAATGAGTTCATACTATTGATAAGGACAACACGTTTTAATTTTTAACAGATAAAATTTATTATTTCCTTAGGATGAGAAGGCAAGACCAAAGCTTAATATAGCAAAGTGATATTCATTCATGTGTTTTGGAAGTTCTGGAAAAAAAATAGCTTGTTAGGCAATTTGGAGATTATTCAAAGTTCCAATTATTTGCAGAAACAAAGGTGATTAAAATTATTGGACATACGATACAAGCATATAGCTAATAAATTTCAAGCATAAATTTCACAGCCACAGTTATAAGCCACAAGATTTAATTGCTGGTTAAACAGTTACATTCTATTGAGCCCGTTTTAATAGCCTGTGATTCTAAATTTTGACTTAAACTTATGCTTTTTTCACAAAAGTTTGTGACCCACATTTGTAACTAAAACATTGCATAGCATAATTCTCAAAGCTTACAGATACATCTTGCAGGTTCATTTTTTTTCCTTTTAAACAGATAGAGATTAACTGTTGTTGGAAAGTTTTGCTTCCTGGAGGAAAAAAAAAACTACAAAATGAAAAAACAAAGCAAAGTTCAATATATTCTTCCAGTAGCCGAGAAGGAAGATGTATGCTCGAATTCTAATCAATTTGCATGAACTTTTCACTTCA